>VZTL01036608.1:3995-87977 GCA_013400535.1 Scopus umbretta
TGGGATGCCTGTCATGCCGAGGTACCGCGAGCGGGTTCACTCAGGAGCTGGGGGCTCCTCGCCAGTGCAAGAGCTTGGGGCAATTCACAGTTGTGTAGCTCAGCTCCCCACGCTGTCCTGCGAGGCAAGCCTTCTGCTGAGATGAAGTGATTTCCTGAAGGTCATAGCAAAGAAGAGACATGGGGTGGAATGTAATCATTAGCCATTGCTCTCTTTACAGGGCCATACAGAATAAGGGGTAGGGGCCTGACGAAAACGTGACCTGTTTACTTGTCCAACAAGGCGAAAGATCATCATCCCTATTTTACAGATAGAGTGCATTTCTTAAACAGAGATCTGGAAAGAATGAAGATCCCCTGAGCCTTAGGGCTACCGTTTTATCCACAAACCACACAAAAGGTTTAAAGTCCAAACAGATTAAAACCAGCTTCATCCTCTTGAGTCACTGGCACTGATTCCTCTGTGAGCCATAGTACAGGCTTCTGGTGCTGCGAAGTTGCCTGCTGTAACAACACCACCTAGATGAGACCCTCTCAGCCACCAGCAGACCCAGGCATTGGAGGGACAAGGCACATTGCTGCTATTTTTTTCACTGCCACTTAAATAGCAGGTATTCTCCAGGAGGACCAATTCATGGGGAGATCCTGAGTAACCAGGATAACAGGATGACAAACAACCTATATTCAAGTTCTTCAAATGGGACAAGGAAAAAAACATTTCAGTTCTATGTAGGAACCACCATTTTTCAGATTTAAGGAGCTGTACAAAGCCTGATGTTTGCACAGCCCAGGACTGAGATGAAGGAAGCCCAAGTTTAGCTCCCGGCATTGCTCCAGCTGTGCAAAGCGATCACAGCAGGAGACTCACTCACCTCACCTGCCTCTTTCCTTGCAGAATTTAGGCAGCAGTATCAGCAGTGCTGGAGCAGGGATGGCCGACATTAATCCTCCAGGTAGGGTCAAAGGGACCACAAACACCTTTGGATAAGGGCAGACAGTTCAGTATTTTTTTCATTTCCATAGTGGCACCAGAAATTCTGAAAAGGACACCTGAGAGCACCTACTGTACTATATATCTGTAATCAGTTTGGCAATGTTTTTATTTTCAAAGCTCAGGCAACAGCAAAAATTCCTAAAGGCAGTAAAATGACAGTAGCTGACTTCATCCGTACCTGACACATGGCCATTTTGGAGCACAGCAGAGAACACCTTCTAGGTGAAAAACACTTTTAAAAAAAAATAAGGTATTTCCTACCTTTAAATCCCAGATCCACTCATTCTAAATCCACGCTCTCTCTCCAGGCCAGACCAACTGGGTGTGGAGAGGTTGGTGCAACTGTGTGACCTGCATTTTGCAGACACTCAGTGATGATTATAAAGCTCCTGTCTGGCCCTAAAACCCATGAATGTTACACATTTTGGCCCAAGAAATGAAGATGACTGCTCTTCAGAACTGAACCACAGGCATCTCCTTGGGACCTTTAATCAAAATGGAGTTTGTCAGGACAGCACCCCGTCCTTGCAGGCTATCCTGAAGCCTGGCTCTGTAATTACTCAGGAGAAAACCACAACCCTCCTGCTTCAGCACCGCTTTCTGCCTCTGAGAGCAAGATCTGTGGTTTTTGTGAGCCATCTGCTCTTTCAAGTTCTTCTCCCAGCTAAAGGTTGACCAAATTCTTTGGTTTTGCACAAACCCTTTCCACCTACATGCACCTTAGTTTGTGTGCTTTTTGCACAATACACCTGTATTTCACAAGCTGTCCTTGCTCTTGCAGTGATCAAGAACAATATTGTTGCTGCAAGAAATGCCACAAAACTATCAAATACCTTTGCAATTAACTGAACTGTACCAGAGTTTCAATCATAAGTGAATTGTTTAAAACAGATTTTGAGCATTCATTTCTTTTATTGTATAGTACGCACTTTATTGCAGAGAAGACCGGATGCATTTTTAAAACAAATTCAGGAGTTGCACAGTTTCCAGACATTTCTACGAAGTGTTGCCCACAGTAACTCAAATACAATGGAGTCCACCAGACAAACAGTAAGAGGAAACTCAATCCTGTCATCTGCAATCACTTGAGAGAGTCAGAAAATCTTGCAACCAATTATTTAAGAGCCATATAAAACAGGTGGCTCTGCTCCTGCGAGCACCTCCGCCAGCAGAACGGAGGTTAACCGTGTCACTCCTGATTTACACCAGTGTAACTGAGACCAGAAGTTGGGCTTGTATCATGAAAGCAGCCAGTGAAGATTTTATGTCAGTGTGATACACACGTGGTGGCAGATTTGTGATGTTTCCTGAAGGGCTTTATTTGGGATCAGATTAGAGACAGTGTCTCCCATTTCAGGTATTACTGTATCTTTGGATTGATGCACAACTGTGCTGTCCAGTCCCTTTCCATATGGGAAAGAAATCTTGGCATGAAAACACACCAAGTCATAACAGGCACTAACTACCACAATAAACTATAGCACAGTCTTTGTCTACCCCAGATGCTGCTGTGTTTGGAAGCATCCCAGCAGGTCACAGCCAGCCCCAGGTAGGCTGAGGGTTAGCCACAACCCTATAGTGGGATCACAAGCACATTAGACTGTGGCTAGAAATGTTCTTCAGCATATCAGTTAACAAAGATAATGCATTCTTCTAGTGAGACCATCCACAATAATTGTTTTTGAGAGACACTGGCTGCAATTTGAACATTATAATATTATATAAGTCCCCAAGTTTTTTTCTGTAAAATGTGTTTCCTCACCAGTTACATACCCCCAAGCAAGGCCTTCTCTCTGAGCCACCACCGTGTGATAATAAATACAGTTCAAACTATTGATGCAAGTCCAGAGCTCATCCGAGGACAATGAGACTGAATGGGCTGGCACAAGACACATTAGCATAGAAAAGCCTTAAAACTACCACACTCTCAGATCTGGTTCTCACCTCCTACACCTTTTCAAAGCTTCACTGACATAAACAGTAATGGTAATTTTTACCAGCCGACGATCTGACACACAGGGCTCATACGGGAGTCGGAAATTCCCTGTGATGGATGTATAGTAGAACGGCTCAGAGTGTGTTCAAGGTATATGCTACAGAAGAGCTGTTCATCTGGAGCTTGTTTTGTGTTCAAATGCTGATGTGTAGCATGCTGAAAGACAGTTTTCTTTACTTCTTTAGCATTGTGCCAGCTGTATCAAAGCTAAAATTCTACTGGAGTGAATGGGAACCTTGGGAAAAGTAACTGATTGAAAAAAGCCTCAGAAACTGAAGGCTTCTGTGTAATATCAGAGCGGGGATGGCATGGATCGAGACAAGAAGAGTTCACCCAACCCACCATGTGTCTCAAAGCTTAATTTGGAAAGGATGCTTGGGGAGCAGGGGTGATAAATCATTCATCTGTCGCTTCCTGACGGCTTTGCCAAGGCTGCCAGTGCTGGCGGTTAGTAAGTGTGCGTTTGTGACTTGCTAACTGAAAACCTATCCACAAGATGAGAGACCACGACTCATGGAGACTTTGGAAGGCCATCCCAAAGTGGTGTGCTTCTGACATAGGCTAAATTTTAATCCGTGGTGAGTGAATGAGCTTGAGGCCCATGAATGTTTTATGCTCTCACATCTATTCCCTTTCAGAAGAAAACAGAAAATTATCGCATGAAGTGGTCGCTAGGCACAAATGATTCTTCTTCAAACAGATTCCCACAGGTTTCCCCCTTGTAATTACTAAAATATACTACCTGATGTGTCACGACAAGTAATTGACATTTAAGGCAATCTAATTTCCATAGCCCTCCCATGATTTCCACCGAGCAGATTGCCTTTCTCTTCCTTCTCTAGGAACGATTTCTTGCACGTGAACATGACAAGCAGCAGCATTGGCAAATGCCACAGACTGCAGAAGAAGAGCTTCCTGGAGCTGCTGCGGTCTGCATCCCTGTAGAACCGAAAGCCGAGGTAGGAGATGTAGAGGTTTATAGGAAGCGAAATGACAGGGAAAGTCCACGTGGTGATGTCAAGAACAGGAGCCACTGTTGAGAGTCCAATTAAGGCCAAGCAGTGACGAAGAGCCACCCGCCTGCACAGCCCTGGGTGGGTGACGGACATCATACAGTATCCTCCTCGGGAGTAATCTTCCCGCAGACCCCAGCTGAGGGCATTGAAGTGAGGGAACTGCCAGGAATAGAGGATTCCTCCTAATAGTAATGCACCTGCAGCGGGAGAGAGACAAGGAAACACACATTAGAGGGCCACTGCAAGAAGTGCTACATAAAGACCTCTGGAGATTCGAGCTGTATTTGCAAAAGAGCAGTGCTACGAACCTGTTACACTGCACTATGCAGAAGACAAGGCATGCTCTGTAAGATAAGGCATACTCTGTTTTTAATGGCATTTACATAGGGTTGCACACAGTGGTTCTTCTGGTTTTGGAGCACTCAATTTGAAAAGCATTTCAACAAGTCACTTCCTCCTAACGAACCATCGCTAATTGGTTTCTGCACCAATTCAGTCTCTACCTGAGGGAAGAATGATGGAAATGAAACAAAGTTGGGCAAGAGTCTATTTACCTGGGAGCCTCTAGCTTCCACTCCCAGGTTCCCAAGTTGGTGTGTCCAGAGCAGAGTGTCACATTGATCAGAAACAGGGAGCCCTGCTCAGTGACAGCAGAAAAGGAAGATAAGCTGCTTCCACCTGACAACTGGGAAAATGCCAGCACGCTGGTAGTCTGCAGCATGGCTGAGCTTTCTGTTTGCCCGTTGTGTGAAGGGAGGGAATTGCTCACGGCATGAGAGCACCTTGATCACAGACCTTGGGCAGGCAGCAGAACTGGCAGAAGCTGCTAATGAGGTGACAGAAGACGGAGAACTTTTTACTCCTTCAAACCAATTGCAGGAACTTCTAAGCAGTTTGATCAAGTAACTCTATTCACACCAATTAGCTACTTTCACATTTAAAAAGGAGCCTTGGAAGCACCACATTTTGCACAGCTATCCTTAGGACATGGTACAGGGCTTATCAAGGCAGAAGCAGCTTGTATGCTGATTTCAGTGAGCTTCAAGGAGGCCCTCAGACTAAATTCCCATCACTGATTTTGTCTGAAGACACAAAAAGTCCCCCAAGGCTGTTGCACATTATGAGCATTCCTGGATTTCCCTTTTGTTTCCCCAGCTCCCAAACATTCCACTCCGGCATTAACATTTTCTTTGCATCTCCCTGCCTCCATGAGTTCATTCTCTATGGAAACTACTTCTCAATTGGAGCCATGAGTCTATCATTTTCCTACTGACTTGACAGAAACAGCAACACTTATCTGCACACAGGTTAATGTATTTATATTCTTCCCCAAACGCTCAGTTCTTCCCCAGCAACTGCTTGAGCTCTAACAAAGACCAAGTTACTCTCTCCTTTGAACTGCTTTATGGTTCATGTCTTCTTTCCCTCTGTTCTGACTGTATGTTCCTTGGGGCAGTGCATGTCCAGTTCTTCTCTTAAACAGCACACCTTATGCTGGTGTTGTCATGCAAGTAATAATAATCTAAGTTTGTGAAAGAGCCTTTTTTTTGCCCTACCTTATTGACCAGTGAAGGAACAGCCCACTAGACTTAATGTGGGTTTCCAGTTGCTTATACGATCCAGTACTGGTATAAAAGACCCATCTCATTACTTTTCAAAATGAGTAATGAATACTCCATTAGGTGAGTACATAGGTCTCTGAAAGTTGATTATATGAAGCACTGAGAGAGACACTCATATATTGGGCATGCAGCTTTCAGAACAACATTGCCTGCTATGTATTACAGGTGATTTCCTGGACTACGGTCCAAAACACTTGCAAATCCTGCCATTCAATCCTACTAGAGTCGACTTTCAGGGTGTGGATTCCTTCTCTAAATTGGAACCTTTTAAGATGGTTCAAAATGGTGCACCCCAAAATTACAATAATTTCAGAAAATCATGGCAATAAAAGTAATTTTGGCCCTAACAAAATAGGATTTGATTCAGTTCTGCTAAAACCCAAGGGAGTGGCTCTACTGAAATAAACTGAAATAAAACTTAATCTAGGAGCTGAAATAACTGAAATAAAACTTAATCAACTTGTACTCCCTACACCAGGAGAAACGATGGAGAATATGTTCTTGTAATACGTCATTCTTTAGCTTTTTCCTATTCCTGAAAGATATATTACCAGCAGCAAGATTCTGAACTTGATAAACCTAAGATAGGAATATTTTTCAAGTTTCACATCTGAAGTGCTTTAGAGACATTAGCTTGTCATTTTTCAAAACTTAGGGAAAGGTAAGCCACAACTATCCATCAGCTGAGGAAACTTAAATAGATGGAGCCAGGGCCAGGATTCGGAGGCACAGGCCATCCCTGCTTCCCACGGCTACAGACCAGCCGGCCTTCCATCTGGCATGTGCTGCATCCCTGTGTTTTGGCTGTAAGGCGGGCTTTGCTTACTCAATTGTTCAAACGTTGTGTGCAGCCAAGCTCAAAACACACCCTAAACCTCAAACACACAAAAACCTTTAACAGTTCTCTAACTATAACACCATTAGGGGAAAAAAAAGTAATCTGGAGAAATTTTTAAACACAAACAGACCGACTAAACTACTTGAGGCTGGATTCCCATTTACAAGACTCTGGTTTTCACATGCAAGCCTTTGGAATTTAATTACTTTGATTACATTACAATTGAGATAATTGATATTTTACAGAGAAGCTGAACAGTAAAACAATTTAATAGCCCATTATGAGGATTTTAACTGACCCGATCTTTTTGCTAGTTTCCCGTGTGCCTTGGACATTCTGTAATTTCCTCTGCCCTGGCTAAGATTGTCAGGTTGTCAGAGATTTTTAAGTGTCACGTAAGTCTGATGACTTGCAAAGCACAGCACATGGTACAGTACAATTCAGCATCAAATAAGCCCACAGTAGGAATCCTGTCAAGCCCAGAGCAGACACTGTAATACTCATTAATTACTAGATGAATGTTAACTATGTCATAATTAGGTCAGCAGTGTTTTTAAGCAATATTACAGCGAGACTCTGGAGACTAACCTGGTTCAAAATAGTGCAGAGTCTACTCTGCTGCTCTGTGCAGTTCCCAACAGTTTGCAAACTCAGTTTAATCAATGCAAATCTCCTGTTTCTCTACGGAGTTTATAATTAAGTGAAGACCAGACGAGGTTCGTCACAACTGTAACACGTGGAGCTGGCACAGAGTTTGCAAAAGCAAAGCCGGCCATCGGAGCAGAGCCATCGTGCTTGCTTTGGCAGTGGGAGACAGCCAGCACCCAGGGACACTGCAGCCCTCAGGCTCCTCGGCTCCTCCGCAGCACATGGAAAACCTGAGCGCAGGCAGACCGACAGAAATTCGTATTAGATCTCTCAGCTTTTCCGCAAGTGTTTATAAATTGAAAGACCACAAGTACCTGGCTCGTGGATATCCCAAACTCCTCCGGCCTTTTTTGCCCCATTTTTAATAGCTGCAAGTTTAGCCCATTTATGACCATTTCCAAACTCTTCACTTCTCCAAGTGTGAGAACCTGGGACAGCTGCAAGCAGACACTTACAAATCCTGATAACTTGGCAGACAAGACTTGTTTGATTTTGGAAAAAATGACCAAGTCTGTGTAGGCAAACAGGACCCAAGTCTCCATCCAGTATTCTTTCTCTGCTGTGTGCAAAATAGGTATAGAATGTTTTCTTGTTGAGTTCCTATTGTTTAATCACTTTGTACTAGCTCAGATCATCTCAGAAGTTGCAGGATTGCAAAGAACCAGGTAGGTCCTATAGCATCCATAGAGTTAAGGATAAATAACAGGTTTTACCATTCATCATGAATTT
The DNA here is from genome assembly GCA_013400535.1 of Scopus umbretta. Taxonomy (NCBI): domain Eukaryota; kingdom Metazoa; phylum Chordata; class Aves; order Pelecaniformes; family Scopidae; genus Scopus; species Scopus umbretta. The sequence continues at coordinate 11,838 of VZTL01036608.1, forward strand.
TAAGGTTAAGCTACTATTTCTTTTCTTAAATTCTTTAGAAGTATTTAAATAGTAATAACAGATCTTCTTTTTAATAAACAAGAACAAGCTGAGATTTTTATTTTATTTTAATATGTAAGATAAAGCCAAAATGTCAACTGGCATTGAAGAAGACAGAAAATGGTTCTTTCTTTCTGTAAATATATTTTTATCTAGTGAAATACTGAAGCTTTATAAATTGCACTTTTCCTAAAACAAACAGGACACTAAATTCCACAGTCATTTGGAAACTGCTTGGCAAGACATTTTAAGGTTCAACAAATCTGGGTAAGACTTGGAAAGAATTGTGAGATGAGACTTTCAAAAGCAGCTAGTGATTCTGGGCTTGCAAACCGCAGTAGCTGAGAGTCTAATTTCCAGAATTACAAGAGCAAGAAGCATCTCCCTCTAAAGTTATGTTCTTAATGGTGTCAAGAGGGCCAGGCAGTACCTCTGAACTTTGATTAAAATTTCACACTTTATTCCCTTTAAAGCAATTTATGATGACCTCACCTGCTGGACGGCCCAAATCTCAGGCAAGGGAGCAATATCAGCGCCTGACCCCATTAAGTCCTTGGCCTCTCTGCTAAGAACACCTAAGAGCAGGAGAGTGGAAGATGGTTTTCAGGGTGTAAGCCCTTGCAGGGTGTGAACTCTGACCACTGGCTAACATATGGAGAGCAGAGCAATCAGGTAGCAACAGTTTCTTGTCCTGTCCACCCTGGGCTTGCGCCAGGATCAGTGACCCAGGGACTCCCTAGCGTCAGTCTCCCAAACTACTCATGTCCTGTAAAGGATACAGTCTGTTCAAGTCTATACATCATCTACTCAAGAAAGAGTGGGTACATTCAGCTGCTGAGCTAACAGTGCCAACAGAAATCATACTGGTAGCATCATTCTGAGCAAACCATTTCATTTGTGTAAAACAATCTGAGGACCGCAAATCTATTTTCTCATCCACTAAAGGGGAGAAGTAATGTTTGGATCCTGCTTGACTGTCTCGTGCTGAGGATGCCACTCTCTTAAGCAGCAATTTGAAATATGCCTCTTTCATGCTGGCAATACCTTTCATCATCAAAGAACTTCATATGTTGTACAGTTGGCACATGGAGCAGAAGTGATGATTTCACCCACAGCTGAATTATCTCAGCTGTCTGCCTTAAACAAGGCTCAATAGTTTAGGATGATCCAATTGAAACTCTCAAAAAAATTTCTGAAGGCAAGTTCTTCCAGGGAAGAAAAAGACTTGAGCTACAAGAGGGCACAGGCTGGAGCACAGCCTGTGTTGATGGGAGCACCAGCCTCTGGAGTAGGGCCAGCTGGAGTCGGACCAGCCCAGGCAGGCAGATGAACGTGGGCCTGTCGACACAAGTTGAGGCAAATATGTCCAAGGTTATCTACAGAGACTGCTGTATCAACATTGTGTTCCTGAAAACACACTGGAGATGAACAACTTACTCTTTCTTCTTATCCTTCTCATTGTTCTTTAGACAATACAAAGTGCCTTCCCTCCACACAGTGTTCTGCAAACCTCTGGTATCACTTTCAAGCTCTAGACAGGACAAACACCTATTTACTTAATAAAACAAAAAAAAAATAAGGAAGGGGGAGCTGATCAAGAATGGACTTGTTCCTTCTGTCTTTGCTTTGGCGCTGTGTATGTATGACTGGGAAGTTGCCAACCAGGCATTAAAATAAACATGGAATGGTTAAAATATCAGCTCCAAAACAGATGTTGAAATCTTACTGCATTTCCCAAAGCTGGTGTTTACTGCCTTGGCAACCTAAGAATGCTGTTTTGCTTAAAGCACAATTTTACTAATTCTTATGCCTTGAATAATGTGAAGGAATTTTAAAATTATTTCCAGACCTTGGTAGCTCCCTCACTTATTAAAGGAAAGCACTGGTCCTTTGTCTCTAGGAAACTGGTATGAGTTTGGCTGCTGTCAGGAGGGGAAGGCTTTGGTAGTCTAAGCTCAGCCTTTTAACGGATCGTAGTCAGGAAACAACCACACACCGTTTTACTTGATAGCACACAACTGGCTCTCTTCCCTTAAAAGATGTTGAACAAATTACTCCTCTTTAATCCAGACAAGGTAGATTAGAGCTCAGAGATTTGACTTGGTCCAGCTGTATCCACCTGCCTGCGAGCAACCGGGCTGCCTCAGAATGCATTCTTCACCTTTTCTACAGGAAATTTAACATAACCAGTCCAAACCTCTTCACTGTGGTCCTGTATGATTTTTACAGGGTGTCACGCTCACAGAAAAGTTACTGGATACATCCCCAAAGTTTTTATTGCCTATCTTTCCTTTTGTGCTCATTCACAACAAGTTTAACACGGTAGTCTTTCCCAGAGATTTCTAGCTATGCAGCAACTATGGGGGTAAGAAAGATTTTGAAGTCTCGTCAAAGCCTTGTTGCCCATTGCAGATTCAATGTAATTTTAAAGACCCAAAAGATTATTTGGGAGAGTTGGTACAAATATTCAGAGAAATTTGGAAAGTCACATCCATAACACAGCTATAGTGTCCTGATACCTAAGGATTGTTTCATTAAGCTGGTGGTGGCATTTTCTGTTTATGAAGGAGAGTTGGAAGGTACAAAAATTACTGCCTTTCCTTCAGCTTGTTTTGGTGATGGAAAATGATTCTTAAGGTAAATCAATTGGCCTCTGAATATAAGCATTCAAAACATTGCCCTGATACAATCACTCCTGAGGAAAAACGTTACCTACTGTTTAATTTTTCCTATTGTCTTTGGAAGTAGAAAAGAGATTAGCTCTACAAAATTTACATCTTAATTTGGATTATGAAGCCTTCTCAAACACAAAGACATTTGGGAATTATCCAGGCATGAACCTTAACCAAACTGATTCAATTCCCCTCTCTTTTACCACTGTGGCATTTCCTATGTTAGCACCACAGCAAGACAACAACCGGCACTTCTGCTTCCACTGGAAAACAAAAGCAGATGCTAGGCTTGTGTCGGATGCCGCCTGAGCAGCTAAGCAGCCTTGAGAAGGAAAAAAGGAAAAGTATCGCTTCTAAAGATTTGCACAAGGTCTCCGGGCTGCAAACAATGGTCCCGGCTGTCAGTGAGGGCACGAACAGCCCCAAGCACAGCCCTAATTGTGCGCCTTCAAGGTTACACAGTCATGTAAACGAAGGGCGAGGAGGAAAACACTGGAAAACTCAAAAGCTTCATGGTCATGGGTTTCAATAGCTGTTTCTTTTGAAGGATGGCACAAAAGGCTTGTGGAACAGGAGCGTCTTGGGGCTGCGATAGACTTCTCTGCTGCAGAACATAAAGGGAAGGGGATGTTGGCCATGTGTACAGCTTGTCTGCAAAACAAAAGGACGATCCTCGGTGTCCACCATAAAAGGGAAATGAAGTTGGCAGTGGGGTTTTTCACCTCGAGGGAGTGTTCCTGGCCACTGCCTTTAACAGGAGGAAGCCAGATGTCCACCATGCAGAGAAAAGCTGTATGCATGTGGATATACACGGGCATGCACACTTTTTGTATGACACACAACAGGTTATTACAGCCGAAAGCCTCAGAGGGAAACACCTTTCAGTATACAAGCAAGGTTGAAAAAAACACCACCACCATGCATAATTCTCCTTAGCTAACCCCAGCAACAGATGCCATAAAGAAGAGAGCCTGTTGGGTAAAATGAAAATACGGTCTCTGCACAGACCATTCGTTATGTGCAAATATGTTTAGGAAGTATTTGCCAAAGGACCACAGACTCAGCAGAGGATTGCAAACTTGCAGAGCTCCTCATCAACCATGCCTTCCAGGCTCCCTCTGGAGCTCCCATGTAGCCCAAGGGTGGAAGTCCCTCCTGCAGCTCCCCTTGTCATGCTTCTCCTGCAGGTGTTGTGTCACAGGGGGCTGCTGCACAGCCCCATCTCCTCCAGGTGCCCCAACAGCCATTCATGGTGCAGAGAACCAGGTAAGAGCACATTGCCTGTGAATTCGTGGGTTCGGTCCTCCAGATGCCCCAGCGGTGGAACTGCCATTTCTTTTGTCTCTTGTGAAGACGGAAAGGGGGAAAAAATAGCCCACTGGCTTTTGTCCTAAATTCAGACCAGATGCTCACTAGTATTGTCCCTCTGCCTCGGTTTTTACCCTCACAAAGCACACGCCTGGGCCCCCAGCTTCCAATTCTCACATGTCAGTGGCATGAATATCTCTGTTTCCTCTGGAACAGACGACAAATTCTGCTGTCTTTCATCTGAGAAGTGAAACCCTAAAAAGCTGAGTTTACTAGAGGGAGTTTATAGCCGGAATCTCCTCAGGTCCTGCAGCAGGATGGTGGAGCTGATCCCGCAGGCGGCTGGCTCCCAGACCTGCTCACACATCAAGTGGCTTTGAAAGCTCAAAGTTGTTAACTGGAAGGGACACAAAGATCTCCAAGCTTATTTTGCATGCAATTAAGCTGTTGCTTTGCTCTCCCTCCTCCTGGCAGACAAGTGCTACATCAGGGAAGGTATGAGAGACTCCAGGCATTGACAGGTTGGGAGCAGCCCCCCCTCTCTCCTATTCTCTTTTTTCTGTTACTGAAACCATCCATCTGCCAAATGTCACTAGCTGATAAGAACTGCCCGTTTTTAAATCCCCATTTGTAAATAGATGTTGGCTGACATAATTAATGTCTACCATACAACACAATTTGAATTACAAAGTAAAGGCAATTTAAAAATCAGCCTCCACATGATTACAATTGATACTCAGTCTATAAATTCCATAGCCCCAGGAATTATTTAAATTTCAGAAAATGAATGAAAATCAGTACAAGATGTCTTTCAGGAAAGCGAGACCAGAAGTGGAGCATCTGAGATAAACTAAATAGTCTCTTGAGATAAACATTCTTTGGTGCAGTAATACCTATGGCTCCAGGCCACCATGGGTCTGTAATGTCTGCTATACTGTCAGGGCTGTTATCTGCTATGCCACTGCCACCTACTCAGAATAAATCCCCTTAACTGATAAGCACATTATGCTGAGGACCCCTGCTTGTCACTTCCATCTAACTGGGTGGTTTATATGAACGCCACGGCACTGAATTGCTCTGCTCTAAGACAACGATACTGCTCGCTGGCTGTGATCGAGCCTTCAGTGCATAAGCACAGGAAGGGCAAAATGTGTAAGGCAAAATACGGGCTATGGCACTTGGAAACATTTACCCCAGATTCAGTTTTTCCACTGACTAGAAATAACAAGTTTAAATGGCCAGCAAACATTTCTAACAAGCAATCTGCAGCATTAGTCTGGGGAGAAACACCAGCAACACAAGAGTAATTTAAAGCATGTATACGTTGTGCCTCTCGCATGCCAAAATAAATAGCTCTGTTACTTCCTGAAGATGTCGGTACACAGGCTCAGTGGTACGCGGGCTCAACAGCACCGTGGCACAGCCAGGAGCTCTCCTGCATGTGGATCCTGCACAGGAGCATGCAGCACAGAACAGGACACTCTGCCGAGCTTTGCCTCTTTTTTCTGTCTTTATGCTATCACTTAAGGCTTTAAGTGAATTTCTTTATTTTTCTTGCTGGTCCTTCCTCCGTAAAATCAGGAGAAATAATTTGAGGGCCTCTAGATTTTCTAGAAAAACAAATCTCTTTGGAAAGAAATAGTACCACAAAGGAGCAAGGAAAGCTGCTTTCAAGGAAGCAAATGTGTTACTGCAAATCACAGGCTGGCAGTTAAGTTCTGCATAAATACACCAGATATGGGGTAGTGATATCCACGTGATAAATTGCATTTATCACACACCTTTGACCACCTCACCTGCACTCAGCTCCCCCAGTGAGGAAATGTTAACATTCCCAATCTTTCATCAGTTTCAAACAGCTGCCATTAAAAAACCCCCTGCACCCCCCCAAACCCACAACAAAGAATTCCACATCTTCCCAGAGATAACCTTATCTTTCACTTTTGAAATGTGAGGTTTTCCCTAAATTACATTGGCACAAAATCTAGGGTTGAGGGCAGGATGTTCAATGAGGCTTAAGAGCATATAATTAAAGTTACCTATCGGGGCATAAATAGAAGCAAGCATCACTGGGAATCACCGTAATAGCTGCAAAAGATATGTAATGCAAGAAATACCAGCAAGTATTTGCATCACTGGAAATACAAGGGTCCCAGAGTCTTATCTGCAAATATGCGATATTTGTTTCTTGTGCAAGAAACTGTCAAGGTATTAATCTTTGAAATAAGAAAATTATAAACAAAATGAGGACAAATTAAAACAAGGCTGCTCCAATCTGAGACACTTTGTTATTATCTCTGGAGTTGGAAACTAGGAGTCATCTCCAACTCTCTCAAATGACCAAGAGCATCTTGCAGCACCAGCTATGAACCACGCCAGTGATGTTATTGAACTCTTGACATTACAGAAGAGTGCAGACATGGCTGTCCTAGGGTACCACACAGTACAGTGTAACACTTGGTTACCCCCCTCAAATGGTAATAAAATGTCTACACTTAAATATTACTTTCCCTACAACCAGCAACATGTACAACAATGTGGCTGCTGTGAGAAGATTACAAGGAGAGAAATTCACAGGAAAATGTAAATGCAAAAAAACACCAGTTAAGCGGTGAGAACCTTCCTTCTCATTAGTTTTTTAACTCCCTTCACAATTCTCTTTGTTATTGAGTTGAATGATCTTTTTTTTTAAAAAAAAAAAACAAACAAGGTGCAAATGCATTTTCACACCTCTACCTAAAACTAGGTTAAGTCTCCAAGCTAATTACACATTATTAATGAGTTGAACAACAGTGGGTAGCTGGTTAGAGAAGGGATGCAGGTCTGTATGTCATATGTATGCATGTGGACGCACACTTGTACTCTGCGTGGGTCTGATACTGACAGATGCTGAACTTCCTTCTCCTCTGCAATAGCAGAATGCTTAACACTGAAAATCACAGTTTACAATGCAGTCCTTTTCTTTGCTTTTCTTTTTAAAGTTTTACTTTTTTAAAATACTGAAATGCACTAAAATATTACATTCAGATTACCATTTTCAGGACTCTCCCTGGGTATGCTGCATTACAAAAACCAGTATCAGCTCAACAACACTTCTTTCTCTATTAAAAAAGCTGTCTGGCCTCACTGACACTGGCTGGGAGGTGACTGTAGGGAGTTTTAGCTACCCAGAACAAACATCAGGTTACTCACCACCGCTGCAGATCATCATGTTCTGGCAAAGTCTGCTCAGGTGGTTTTAAGTTATCATCCTCCACTAATGGCATCATTGCCAGAGATTATCTCCTCCACAGCAGAACTAGAAGAGGGCCTTGTAACCACATCTCAGTTGCAAATTAGAGAGGAAGAGCTTACTTACAAAGATGGTGCTCTCCACTGCCTGCTCTGCCTGCTTACCCTGCCTGCTGTACAGGGACAGCTTAGCTCTTTGTGAAATAGGTCTCAAAAGGCAAGTTGTAACTTGACAAGTTAATGAAAATCAATGCTAGTTTACTTTAATGTGCTGGGCTTTAACTGCAGCAGTTTAGCTTCCATTTTAAAACCAGGGGTAAAAATTTGAACTGTGACAGCCTCTACAGCAAGGGCTTTTGGCGAGCACTTCACTCCAGCTCCTCCAGGCTGGACTTTGCAGGTGAAGCATGAGCACATGAGGGTAATCTTCTAGCATCAACTCTGCAAAGAGATGCCAAAACCAATGCTGAAATCTCTAAACAACACAAGATCCACAGTCTAAACAACTGCAGCCAGAATGATACATGCCTTAAAAATACACATTTTGTGTTTTTAATTCATTCTCTTTTCTTCTCTTTAGAAATACAGACTTTTTAATGATGTCTGTTATGCACTCCTTAACATGAGACGATATACATATACATACATATAATTTATAGGTCTAAATACAAAAAAAAATTTCAGAGAAGTAAATGTTTATATAGAAGTGGCACACACGATTAAAAAAACCCCACAAAACCCTTCATCCTCGCTCTGGATTAGATCTGTATCAGAACATGTGTACACAAAGCCAATTCAGACTAATTTTTATAGGAAGTGGATAGCACAAATGAAGAATGGCGTACTATGGACTTTGCACAGATTCTGATAATTTCTGGTTAAAAGCCTTGCTGTTGAAAGTATTATTCAAGCTTAAACTACGCCACACTGTGGGATGAGTGTGTGCTAAAAAAATTCTTATCAGACCTGTTAATTGAACTACACGAGTTTCTTCAGAATTTAACTATGTGGAGCCACTTTGATTCTTACATTTCTAGCTGGCAGGAAAAACAAGCCCTAATTGTGTTAGAGTTTAGCTGCTGAAGAAATCAGTGTTTTATGAGGGATATAAAAATGGTTCACAGTTACTAAAATAGAAATCTTTGTTTACTTTTCAAGGGGGGAGGGAAGGAACACTGGTAATTTAGAGTTTAGAAGTGGGCAATTAAGAAATATACCAATAAATTAATCTTCCTAGGATATTTTCTGGCTTGTGGAAAGACAGTAGTAAACACATCTGGGAATTTTCCAGCTGAAAGCTCCTGACTTGTAAGTTTGATCTTACTGGGTATGGTTTTAATCCTGGAATTACATAACATTTTCTTCCATGTGAACTCCAAACACACTATTCTCCTTGTAGATTTGTTTTAAGATGGCCTAAACACATATTCAATGGGGCACCGTCTTTTATCAGCTCCTGAAACGCCCCCATAAGGAGAATGATACAATCATGTCTACTTCAGTCCTTACAGTACCATGCTGTAACAGACTGTGGCGTCACAAACAGCAGAATATATCTGATTTTGAAGCAGTATCAGGTCAACAAGCATAAAAAAGAAGGTTTATTACCTTTTGAGTGGGTCTTTTAGCTATCCCAAAGGCAATGCTGACAACCGCTCACCCACATGCAAGGGTTTTACACTCACCAGCGTCAAGACTACCAGTAGCTGCAGTCCAGCCCATGACAGGGGGAATGGCACCAACGACAGCTCCCACCCACGTGTTGGCAATGCTCATTCTCTTCATGGGTGTGTAGCAACACGTGTACAAGAAAATGTTGAAGGCTCCCAGGGCCCCGGTGAGAGGGTTTACTCCCAGCGTCAGCAGGGCGATTCCTGGGACTCCGCAGGAGGCAGCAAAACAGACGGCGAGCAGGGGGCTGCGGGCAGAGAGCGGGAGACACACACTGAGCAAAAGAGTCTGTCTTAAAGAATGACTGCTGCCCCTCTCCTTTTGCCTCCTCCCAAAAATTAAGGCTGGATTTTTGTTATTTTTTTACTTGCCAAATTTTCCTGTTTGACTCCCTATCCTAAGGAAAGCTACTTTCTAAAAAGTTAAGACAATCTTGCTGCAGATTTGCAATGATAGGTGCTCCCTATTCTTGTGATCACCATGTTTACTAAATACATTCAACCTATACAGGTCAATAGCCCTTACAGAGAACTGGTGCTTCCAGTAAATCTTTCTCTTTCATTTTAATCTTAGTAAATTTGACCTCTGGAAAAAGCACTCAGGGTTTAGAGGGAATGAGAATGGTTGTAGCTTGTCGGATTTTTAACTGATTGCAATTATCCAAGGGATCCTTTGACTGAAATGCAACAGGGTTAGACAGAAAATTAGGAAGCATTTACTAGAAAAAAGAGTACATTCAATCATTTTGAAATTATGTCACCAGGCATAAAGTATTTTTTGGCTTTACTGAAAAGACTGAATTTTCTACATTCCCATTTAGCTTAGGCACTGTGCTAAGCAGGGGTAGCACATCAAAGAAACTTCTGGCAACAGAACCAAAATTAAAACTTACTATCTTCTAAGTGTGACCAGAATTAACTGAAGATATTTTAGGTTTGGCCAAAAGCAGCAAACAACAAAGATGCAAATTATTTCTGTTGGTTTCTATTGCACATCAGCTAAGAGCTCAGGGAAGGTGGGAAATTCCTGTTAAAACCTGGAAGAAAGTGGCTGAAGCTGTGTAAACTTCTGCTAGTAAGTTCCACAATAAACATCCAAGTACAGTGAACAAGGATTTTTTTGTTTGGCTACCAAAACTACGCTTCACAGGCAGCACCGTGATGCAACCCTAAGGAAGCTTTATTTGTGTTCCCTTGCACCAGATCAACGTTTGCTGCTGGTGGAGATCTCTACATGTGCTTGTTCGAGGGTGTTTGGTATGATGGAAACGGAGAACTAAATCGTATGGTGTGGGAGACCTCTGGAAGGGAGGAAAATGACATCAACTGAGTTGCATTTAATAACCCATGTGGCTAAATACACACTTCTAGTCATTCATACAAGAGCAGAAAATACGTGTGCTTGCAACAAATTTCTTTGAGTGAAGTTTAGCTTTACACATTTTGTGTAATTGAAAACTATGCAGCCTTTGTATTCTATGATCACTCTGCCCTCTGGCCAAACCCTTAACCCTAAAATACTTGTTGTAAGCTATGCTCCAACCTTCATTAGAAAAATGTGCTGCTGGTGGGGATGAATTTTATGGGAGCTCTATCAGCAAAAAATCCTACCATTCAAATTTTAATTTTTAAGACCTTTGTTGGACCAATATGGTATAGAGATCCTAAATAACTGGAAGAAGTAAAATGAGGAAATATCACACTAAAGATCTGCCTTCAGTGACTAAGGCATTGGTCTATTAAATAGCTAAAGTAATTTTAAATTACTTTAAATTAAATTGATTACGTCATTTTATCCAACTTTTCAAAATGGAGCATGCACAGAGTACATTTATGCTCTGGCATTACCAGCCTTGGTGTTACTAATATATCAGGAATAGAGGCAGGGTACATCATTGCCATCCATTGACAATGATATATATAAAATTTGAGACTGTTTTGAGGAGCTGTACTGTGAAAGGAGCCATACGGTGCTGTGCCCTCTGGTTTTGCAGCTAGCGGTGCTCTTTTACAGAAAGGCAGCAAAACACAATCTGTACTGTAAATTGTCTCAACTCTGACTACAAATGCCGTACTTCCTACGTGTTGTCCTTCTGTAGTGAAAGCCTGACTGGGTTTGATTAAACAAATCTATCTTGACTGGGTCCTGAATAAAATACAGTCAGATGGTAAACACCAGATTTACACAATACACACTCTTGAGGTGACAAAAGACCAGCATGACCCTACGAGGCCGGGCTACCCATATTCGCTCCCATGGGGCTCACAGACATAAATGACAGAGTTTGACCTAATGCAACGGGCCCTTTTCTCACTAATCAAGAGTGAAGACTCATCTACATGTCTCCAGTTCAAATTAATGCTACACACCATGAGCTGGTCACTGAGCAGCAGACACCGACCCTTCATGCTTCTTATGGTAAGGGAAGGCAAAGGCTGGGAGTGCAAATCTCGCCTCTGTGGCTGAACTCAGCCTGAGATCTCTCCCACACTGCTTCCCTGCAGCAGCAATAGCCCTGCAATGCCAGCCCTGAGGCCAATTGCGTGCTGCCTTCATGTCCAACTGATGGATCGGAAAAGTACCTTTAAAAAATGAGGCTTTATCAAAAGAGAAGGGTGAAGTTACACGTTTCAGAAAAGTTGTTCTGCTCCTGGTGGATGAAAACACAGTTTCGTTTCTCAGTTTCTTCCTTTTTGCCTTTTCAAAAGGAAGTTCCTGGAGGCAGTTTGATTTAGTGTCTGTAACAGTCCTAATTCTCAGGGGAGGGCATCAAGTCAACGATGGCTGTTCTACATAAGCAGTTGAACTATATTACTTTTACACATCCTGAAAGTATCACATTTTCTGTTTATCTCCAGTGTTTCCTTAACAATCAAGGAACTGTAAAATTCTTCTAAAAGAGTAGCTGTCCAACTTACAAATGCCTGCCCCTAAAATTTCAATTGAAATGAGAAACTCAAACAGTGATCTGATGACTCATCTGTGTTACTGCTGCCCCTCAAAATACTATTTGGCTTTACAAAGACACTGCAATAAGAAATCAGGACCTTGCTTTCTTGGTGAGACATGAGGTAGAGGAGAATTCAATTTATTCTCATGTAAATATGTCATGTTTATAAGGTGTAGGAGAAGTGTAAGCAACTCCTCACTGGGAAAGAGAATATTTGAGGAAAAGGTAGAGACATTTCAGTCACCGACGCAGTTTTTTCTACTTCAGTGACTCTCAGGGTTTTAAATCGGTTTAAATCATGGCAGTTTAAGGGGTATTCTGATTTCTACTAGTTTATGGTCTTCTAGGGACCATTACACATCTCCGTGCTCACATTAGGTCTGTCAAAACTCGGGCACATGGTGTGAGGCTCATTGATTTCATGCACACTCCTTTGCTGGGCTGCCTATATCTCACTGAGGTAGCACAGATCAGGATCCCATTCTGGACCAGGAGAAAGGCTGGGATGTCAAGCTATCACTGGATTTGCCCCATCACCTAATGTCCACGCAGCTCCTCCCACTACAGCCTCGTGCCATCACGCAGTCCAGCATGCATCACAGGAGCATCAGTCTTGGGTGACCCAATGTTGGGGAATTCTCACATGGTGGTCAAAAGTGTCTGCGGGGTCTCTGCTGGTTTCCTTCATCCTTAAGTGCGTGCAGGCTGATGACAGATGCTGGTACATAAGCCTCATTCCACTTGGGCGTTCACTTATGCTAAGGGAATTGGTCCCATGGGGAAAAAAGGCAATCTTCCATTGGAAAATTGGCCAAGGAGCTAGCTCAGAAAGCAAACACATTGAGTAAGAAACTAGGTTTTATGATGGATTCTTGGGAGGAGTTGGTTTCACTCACTTGGCTGATTAAAATCAGACTCTGGAAAAGTACTACAAGTGCCAAATGAGTTCTGTTCAAATTTCAACTCTAAAATACCCAGTATGCCACCACACAGGACACCTCCTAAAGGAAAACCAAAAACTGGTAGTTCTGCCTTGTCCTTCGTCTCTGCCTTATTGAGACTGCACATGCCAACGTCTGCCTAATAGTACTGCTAAAAGACATTCACGTTCAACTAAAAGCTTCTAAGAGAACTTCAGCTTAAGTAGTGAATAATCAAACCTTTCCCGATCCAAAGAAAATGTGCTGACATTTCTCTCCCATAGAGTTCACCCAAGACGGACCCTCCCTAGTCACACACCACTGAGAGCAATCAAGAGGAGGAGGAATAAGAGAGACCCAGGTTTCTCCTCATTCAGCTCAAGCTTTTGCTGACAAAAGCTTGGTGTCTGGAGAGATGCCGTCAGTCAGGCTGGGGAGGATTGCTCAAAGACAGCCCAGAGCTGCTGGGGGGAACCGGGAGCAGGCAGGAGGAATCCCATGTGGGTGATATTTAGGCATCCCTTGCACGCACGACTGTGAGGCATCCACGTGGACCCTCACTCATCAGATTGTTCACAGCACCTTTGGACAACACAGCAGCCTATTTTAATTCACGTGCAATAGCATAATCTCTGAATCCAGTTGCCACTTAACAGATGAGCTGGTTATACATATATGATGATCTTGCACACATATGCATGAAATATATTTATTTAATAGGCTCCAGAGTCATGGATAATAGTACTTATTGACTGAATTTTTACTTGGAAAAATGGAGAGGGGAAAACAAATTAAAGAATTTGCCCATCTTTAAAATTAATGTACTGTTTTACCTATTTCACAGCAGCATTAGCCAGCCTAATATCTATAAAGATCAATAGCATCACTACTGCACATGCTTTTATATGCTGTCTTTGGCAAAACATTTTGCGAAGACGGCTGTCAAACTTAAGTTTGAATTACTAATTAAAAAACAATATTAAAAAGGGGAAAAAGTTTAAAGAAAATTTTGTTTGGAAAAACCAATCAAGAAGCTAGACAAAATTCCCTCTTAAAACCTAGCAATATTTAGAAATATGGAAAATTCCTGTATCACCATCTAATGCTTCGACATGTCTCTGTGAATATATTGACACTCATATACAGACACAAAGCCCCTATGAATCCTGAATAGGTGCATTCATGCAATCAGCAGTTGTATGCAATTCATGTTCAGATGTTATATAAATACATAAGAAACTTAATTTGTGACCTTGTGTTAATGGGAAATTGGGCATGCAAACCATGTTTACATAAAAGCATAAGCCTGAATGTAAGTGTCCATTTAAGACTGCCTGCATATTTTTCAGGTGAAGCATGAGTGCTTGTATTTGAAAATTAGATTCAAAGCCTACTGCAAAAGGTAATAAACCAAATTCTGTCTTCTCCCTGTCTGTCAAAAACCTTTAATAGAAACATCACCCACATCTAAAAGGGCAAAAGAAAAAAACCAAAACAACAATGCTCTTTTGTTTTGCTGCAGCATGCACAGAATGCCTTAATGGATTGAAACTTTTAAATTCCCAGTTGATTATTTTGTATTAGATCTTATTACTATCGACAACTGTCCCTCGAGCCACAAGGCCAGGGATCTGTTCTGCCAAATGCAGGGTGATGAGCTAAAATAAGTAGGACAGGGATGGTGAAGAATAAATTGCGGAGGGCAGTTGCTGAGCCAAAGGGCAGGCAGCCACACAGAGGCAGGACACGGCACCACTGCTCTGCTCCTGAGAACCTCCACCCAGGCTGCACCTCCCTAAAACATGCCCTCCTCATCCAGGCATGAGCTGGGGGAAGCTGAAGGAAGGTGAGAAGAAAAGGAACTTATTTAGGGTCATTTCTTCATCCAAATGAAGCCAAGATAGGCATCCTCGCTTTCCTCTGCATGGGATTTTAATAGTGGCACATATTCTGCACAGACTATACCCTTTAATTGTAATTTTACTTATTTTTTGGTGAGGCAAAAACTAGTTTTGGTTCGATCTGGCAAGTTTTCTGTTTTGTTCAAGACATAGGTTCAGCAAGACCACCACACTTCCTCCCCTTGCTTGTTTGCTGCTGCTGCACACAGAAACAGTCCTAAATGATCTGTGATTTCAGCATCTTCCATGGTGGCAGGTAAACGGTGCTGAGACAACAAAGGTGAGATTGACAGCTCAGATTAGTCTCAATATTGCTACTCTGGGTGCAAATTCCATCTGCTTATAGCAATTTGTCATAATAAGAGGAACAGCCTGAACCAGCCTCATGCACAGACGGGCTGAAAATAGCAGGAACCCAGAAGAAGGTATTTAGCAGGAAAGAATACAAGTGTGATTCTCATCTCTGCAATTTCATTTCACCATCACGGGCTGAGATACAAGTCCAGTGCATGAACACTGTTCCAAAGCCATAATTAAAATCAGATTTCGGGAGTAAGCATCATACGTTGCTTATTATTTCTGGAATCTGTAGGTACTAAAAATGTCCCCAGACTACTCGCCAGTACAAGGCTGCTGGAGAAAGCCCCCCCCCCTTCCTAATTTTTTCCAGGTCAGCAATAAGTTATTAAGACTTCTGAAGCTACTTAGAAACTAAGAAAATGATTCACCCTGAAGTTTTTACATTTTTCCAACAGCAATGAGAGGTTACACAAACTGAAGTGCAAGTCATGTCCCTTTGATTGTTTCTGTGGACATAAAAGCCTGTGGTCATTTCAAGACATGAGGATGTCCATGGAGATCCGCAGCACAAATGCACCTAACCCCATGCAGAAAACCATCATTCTCCCCAGTTGCTGATTTACAGTTTTGCTCATCTCCTGGCATCTTCTTAATTCTTGCGGCCAGGCAACACTAAGAGTTGCCAAATGCCAGTCCCAGGGTAGGAGCTCAGCCTGTGATCACCATGATCGTTGTATGGTGATCTAAGCTATGACTTGGTTACCACCCTCAGCTGGAGTATCAGCCAAGGGATTTTTTAAAATTTTTATTTATTTTTTTAAAGATCAGCACCTAAGAACTGCTGAACCCTCCTCGGCAGCTTTTAGAGATCCACCAAGAAAATTAAGGAAGGCCATCAACCCCAGCAGTTAGACCAGGCAATCCCATGCCACTTGGTAGAGACACAAGGAGCTGAGGATGTTACACTCTGCAACAACACATGACTATATAGAAGCCTTGCTGCTCCTGTGACTTAGGTAATGGGGAAGAAGGCCGTTCTCCTTCAAGCGCACATCTGGGTTGCATTTGTGTAATTTCCAGCTCTGCTTCCCCAGATGGACAGATGCCTGAAACCAGCAGTGGGGTCATCTGCTGGCGCAAGTGCCATAGAGTCATCTGACTCTGCAAAATGAGCCAGAAGGCTATAAAAGGCACATTTTGCACTGAACAGCAACAGTAGCTTCCCTGAAATTATTTTTGATGGGAGGTTAAAAAAAAGCACTCATACAGCTTCTAAGCTCAAAGTAAGGCACAGAGCACTCAAAACCAATCAGCAATCATGGCAGACAACTGAATGATGGCAATCTACCAACAGTGAAATTAAATTTTAACTTTCCACACAAATCCTTTCAGGCTGCATATTTATATATTTAGTAATAAAAACCATATTCATGACCATTGTCAGCTGTAGAAGTTCTATAGTAATAACAACAACACTAATGGAAACTGAAACTAGAGCAACATTGCCAGGATCAGTAGCTTCATTGCTGATGACTTTTCTAAAATTATTCTAGATTTTTTTTGCAAAAGACATTCGATTAAACTCCAGAAGAGTCCTACAGACAGACAGGGGATGTACCTGATAGAAAAAACATCCACACTCAAGATTTGAGATTTTAAATCAAAGTGGTTACATGATGATGCATTATGACCCTTAATTAGTATAGTTTTGAGGCAGTATATGCTTTTTAAAAGGACTGAAAGCATGACTGACAAAACATTTATGTTCAACTACAACTTTCAATTACAGATTAAACTAGTCTCAAGAAGAGATATTTCTTTCTAATTAAAAGGAAAAAATAGCTTTAGCATTGGCAGAATGGTCATATTGCTAGACCCCTTTATTTCTTTCATGTAGATCTGATTTCTGCATCAGTCAGAAGCTTTAGTAAACACAAACAATCCACGCTCTCACTTTTTTTATCATCTTCCACAGGTACATTGTGACTGAATATTACAGAAAGCTGAAGAATATCTGACTGAGGCTTAATCTTCCAAAGTACCAGAATTATACTAAACTGAACAATATGTATCAATGACCTAAAATGGTACTATTTTAAGGGAAAAAATGTAGCGAAAGATCTTAACAAATATTCATTTATACTCTCTCAGTCATGCAAGAAAGTTCATGACTCATGACAAGGGATGAAGGATGATGTATTTTAAAACTAAAACATGAAACTAAATTACAGTTTTAATTGGGAATTCAACTTTTCCCCATCAACTCCAAATACGAGAATACATGCTTCTCTGTCATTTACCACTGAAGACTGACAAGATGTCCTTTAGGAGGTGCAAACAAATGGGGAGCTTTGTCAATTCTTTTTTTTTTTTTTTCTTAATGAATTATTTAACTTTGTTTTCACAGGTTAAGAAGTAGTATTTACATTCTGTCAGTGTCTGGTATCTCATCCCCAAAAACGTGTTGCTGTGGCAGATCAGGCTCTACATGCAGTACAAGCACTGAATTTTGTATCAAATCCCCTTAACTGGATATAACACTACCACAATTTTTAAGATTGCCAGAACACACTTGTTGCAATTCTGCCTGCTTATGTTTTTGTAACTGGCTTTTTGTGATCAGGTTTCCGGTAATAACTATGACAAAGATGTTAATAATCTCAGATTGGACAGTACTTTTCCCTAAATGTAAAAAAAAAAAAGTGGGGAAAATAGTGGAAGAGTTCTAAAACCAACTTGTAACACAAAATCTGAGCTGAGGAGTAACTCTGTGTTAAGAGGAGGTACTAAACTTCTAGGTGCTCCCAAAAAGCCTGATGAGCTGGGTTAATGGGTGGCATTTAAGCATGCTTAAATTAGCATTGTGTCTCTAGATGAAGAGTTTACAGACCTGAATCTCAAGTAAACCTCTTTAAAATGCGAATCTCTGTGAAAGGAATCACCTCTAATACCCTTCTTTTGTCTACAGGGCTCAGACAGGCCCATCAGCATCAACCTGGATGTGGTTTTGAGTAACATCTGGACCATCAGCAGGAAAACGGGGCAGGATTCAATGAGTGATGTCTAAATCTCCCAAGGAATGTCATACAGCGAGAACTTGGCACACATGGAGCTCAGGGATGGATAAACACTTATAGTTGGCTGGGTTTCGTCATGAAGTTGCCTTCACGAGTTTTGGCACTAAACTGCCAAGCCAGCTCTGGCTTTGCTATCTAATATACTTGTTCAGAAGTGTACTTAGTGTAAATAAATACAGACTAGGATAAAATATTCCATGTCCGTGTCAATTAATTTCTATCCCAATGAAAAAACAACCCATGCACAGAGCCCAAGGCGCCCTGTCATGGCTGTATATCGCTACTGTATAAAAAACATAACGGACACTGTATTTTAAGCAAATTGGAGGCAATTAGTTCTCCTCACTCCTCAAGAATCTGAGCTGCAGATGTTCGTTCTGTCTCCCCTGCCAGAGCAAGGGACTTTAACAGTATCATAAACAAACACAGCTAATTTGAAAGATCATTTAATCTTGAAAGGGACACATCTCTCTTTTTTTATGCTTGTGTAAATCAAATTGGCTTGATCAATTTTGCTGAAAGTTTCCACAAAGATGCGATGTGTATGCTAAGACGAGATGAGGGATTTCAACTCAACCGAAAAGAGAACCCTGGAGTC
This sequence comes from Scopus umbretta, assembly GCA_013400535.1. Classification (NCBI taxonomy): domain Eukaryota; kingdom Metazoa; phylum Chordata; class Aves; order Pelecaniformes; family Scopidae; genus Scopus; species Scopus umbretta. The sequence continues at coordinate 30,505 of VZTL01036608.1, forward strand.
CTAACCTCAGCATGGAGCTTTCTCCTAGACATATCTGCTCTCATTTTTACCATTCTAACTCCACACAAATGATGCCAGGATCTGGTCTTCGCTGTTGCCGGATTCAAGAGTCTGCCCAGAGGACTGAGACCAAAGCAACCATAGGTTTGGGAAGAGATAGCTCTGCAAACCCTGGGGGAGACTTGCAGTTTATGAATACCATGTTCAGACAGAAATAAAACTTTTTATGCTGCCCTTTTCTTATAAAGCAGAAGCTCCAATTAGGCCTCACTTCACTTGAAATAAAAAATTAAAAATGAAAAGGACCCATACTTACAAAATATTTATGTTCTTATTACATTTGCTATACACACCAGAATGCTAATCATAACAACCCTAAGCAACCCCGCAGAGCATTAGCACACTCCTTATTATATGGCTTTGTTAGGTAGGAGTGAAAGGGTGAATAATAGTATTCACAGCTTCCCTGCAGTCACAAAAATGTAAATATTTTTTTAAAGTGCTTACAAGACAAACGTACAGTAAATTTGAAAAATGTCCCCCATAATATTTAAACTAAATCCTCCTCTTTAACCTAACAAACCTAACCTTACAACATGGCAGTTAAGTGATCCATTAATTTTATTTCAAAATCTCAGTTTTCTCTTCTTTTAAGAACTAGAGACCAGCTAGCAAACAGAATGGATAATATGGTCTCTCTGGAAACATTTTTCTGTGATTTAATCTAACATACGCTTCTGCTGAGCCCTCAGCCAACGTTTGAAAAGCAGTGGGTAAAGAAGTCTCAAGCCAGTTCTCATTCAGATGGAGAAAACTGAAGTTCTAGAACCTGTTCTTCAAAAAAAAAGATCGTCCAGCCATTCTTGGTACAGCATCACTGACTCTAAATACATTCTGAGGAGCAATGAAAATGAAGGAACTAAGTTATTCACTACAGGCGTAGCAGGACAAGAAGTAATGGTCTGCAGTGGAAGGAGGATCAGGCTTGACACCATTAAGTGGAAGAGCAATCGAGCAGATGAGTCTGCCAAATTGCAATTTAGAGTCAGATCCTTGCCTGTCTGCAGATTCCTCTGCAACATTGCAAGCATGCATTTGGTATTCACATCATTTTAACACTACAGCATGCTTTTAAGCAGTTGCTGTGTTTCACCTGAGAGATGAAGAGGATGAAGATGGTTGTATTTTAGGATTTCTGCATTATTATTTTGGTAGTTTTTCTTCAGTTAGCATCTGGAGTTATATTTCACAAATGTTTTGTGAAAAAAAAAACCAAAAACCAAAAAACCCTCCATATACCGAAGTGTATGAATACAACATAATTACTGTCACACATGGGCAGCAATATGAGTCACTGTGTCTCGCGCTCAATTTACAGCATGATTTATAATATAATATTCCTTGTGATTCTACATCCCTAGCAAAAAAAATTAAATAAAACATATCAAAGAGGTTCTCCACATATCTCAGCCTCAGTAATGCAGCTTTTCTAGTCATAAAGACTGGAAAGCAAGCATCTGTGCTAGCCCAGCTAATTAAAGTGTAAGAAAAACCTCTTTTGTATCTGACTTGCAAAGTTGATAACATATAAGTTATAACTTGTCGAAGACATGATAAACTCTGTCCTTCAGAGAAAGAAATGCACTTCTAACATGACTTACTGTAAACAGATCTCAGGGCATAGCAGCTTCTAATCAGAGGCAGCTCCATAATGGACTTGTTGAGCAGTGACATTTCCTATAACACTTGGCACATGTTGAAAAACGATGCTGTTGTGGTTAAACCAGATAAGGTTCAATACTAATACAGGGAACAAAGTGTGGGGATTTTGACTGCATTAAGCCAAAATTTACAAACATGAACCTGAAATGTTTGACAGACATGGGAAGAGCCACCAGGAGAACACTGCATTAAGTTGGGGAAAGGATCTTGGGCTTTGAGCTTTGTTTTTGCTTGTTTGTGCAGTGTAAGAGGGAAAACTCACTTTAACATCACCTTTGAAGAAAATGAGTCATCATTAGTCAGTTAAAAAAAAAAAAGTGGATGGTTACAACTAATGTCCAAGAGGCCCATTCATATCGGATACAAAGATGGAAGGATTAGTGCACAATAGCTTGGCTCCCTCCAGCTCTCAGGGCTCTACCCCCTGGCGAGGAGCTGACATGAGAGGATAAGACAACTCCATTAGGAACCCATATCACTTCTCCTCAGCGTTCCCCACAAGCAGATGGAGCAGCTATTTAGCCAAATGCACCGTGACTCCTGGTTTATACATGAGCATCTGGGATGCTTCCTAACGTGGGGCGATGTACAATGTACTCCGATTTATCAACTGTCCCACATGCAATTAAAGAGTCGGATAAATAATTTGGCAGTAAAGGCCCCTCAGCTGAACTGAAAGCAGCAAGGCGTGAGGGGTCAAGTGTTTCCGCAGGATTTATATTTACCAAACAGAGCTGCCTGCAAAGGAATGCCTCTGTTGAGTTGCGGCAGAATTAGGTCCAGGCAGAAGGATTGAGCTGAAGGCGCTAGCTGGATAGCTAGCAATTTCTTCATTTCAACTGAAACGAATTTGAACGTAATGTTAGAGTTATTAAAACAACCCTCGTTATTGCCCTAAGAAACAAAATATATATGTAGTTAGAGCTATATAATTTCCTGCTAATACACATTTTGATCTGAGGATAATGTGCAGTATCACCATTTTTCTGTGAATTCTACAAAAGGACTCTAATACCTTAGAACCATTTAATCAACATCCTATGCAGGCAGTGAATAGGTAATTGAAATATAAGTACTGTCATCCATATCCCCTTTGGGAAAGTGACACAGTAAGCATTATATCATTCCATTAGTCCATCCTTTGATGTGGGTTTTATTCTCATTAAACTATATTTTAGCCTCAAGGTTTCTCCCCCCCGCACCTCTCCATGACATGGCCATGCCAGAAAAAAAACCAAAAAAACAAACCAAAACCCTGCTGTTCAAAAGGCAAGGACTACATTTTGACAAGCAATTGTACATGTCAAAAATATAAAGCTGCCTTTTTAATTTCTTGTTTACCAAATACAGTCAATGACAGCTTCTGGAAAACACAGGGTGGAAAAAAAGGAAGCCAGGAGGGTGGTGGTGGAGAAGGAATGCATTTACTTGTTTTCAAATAATAAAGCCTGAATACAAGCAGGATAAAAAAATGCTTGAAAAGGCTGCCGTGGTGGTGTCTGCTTTGAATTGTGCCCTGTTTAAACAAGAGGAAAGCCTCCCACTGAAAAAGAAACATTTTTATCATTCAAAAAGATCTCAGGGCAGTCCCTTTAAAATGAGGTATTTTCTAAACAAAATATTGGAATGTTTCCCTGCAGGGAACGAGCATCTGATCTCTTAAAAATGGTTATTCTTGAAGAACTGTAGATTTATGGAGTTTTTGTTTTATTTGTTTTAACTTAAGCAGAATGAAACCTGTCTGAAATGGCCACCCAAGGGAGCAGACCAATCAGCTAAGTAGAGGCTGATCTTTAAATGGGAACTGAAGTTGTACTGAAACCCTTGGGGAGGTTTTAAACTGCTGGCTTAAAACAGGGCTGGCTAAACGCTTAATGCAGGTTTCAGCATAAGCTGAGGACATGGATTTCCTCTCACTTACATCAGTGTAGCTCCACTAACATCAGTAGAAACGTTCCTGATTTACATTAGTGTTAGGAAGCAAAGAATCAAGCTAATTGCACAGAGTTATCAACAGTGATTACAGGAGAATTTTTTTTTTTTTTTTAAATGCACACATATTTTTTCAGCATGGACTGGTTTTGCTACACCTTGTAGCAGTAGGTCTGCTACAGGCAACTGAGTGGAAAACTCAGCTTTACATAGAACTAGTCTTGCGTCTCAATGTGTTTTTGAATACATAAGGAAAGTCTGATGTCTTGCAGTTTTCTACCAGTTTATGAATGTCCAATTTATATATTTGCAGGTATAACTACAATTCATAAATACAAGCCATCAGTGAGAAATACTGCTAGTTTAGGAGCTCTTTTTGGTCTTGATTCTTCAAGAGTTTAGCTTACAGTTTAAACTGACAAAGTCAACACTCCACTCAGAAACATCAACTAGTAGGAAAGCATTACTGTCTCCATTAATTGCAATAATTATCAACCATGGCCATAAGAAGCGGGAAGCTCATATACAGAACACAGCTCCTTGTGCATTGCTGAGTGAGGAGGTTAACGGGATTCTAGGAAAAAATATTTACTAAACAACATGAAGATTTATTTCTTTGGAAGCATCCAAGGCATTATCTGTTTTGTGCCAAGTTAGTAGACTTACACTTCTTAAATGTGCAAAGAAAAGCAAGCTTGAGAGTGCAAATATTCTGCGAAAGGAGAACAGAATTAAATCCCATAGCATATTATTCCCATAGTGAAGGTTTTTAAGACAAGTCTGAATAAAGCCTGGAGCAACCTGGTCTGCCCTCAGAGCTGGCCCTGCTGTGAGCAAGACACTGGACTACAGCTCTCCTGAGGTCCCTTCCAGCCTGAACCATCCTCTGATGCTGCCTGTGCAATGCTTCACAGCCCAGGTGACAACAAACCTGAAGGTAAAGCGAGGCAGAAATCCCAGCCCCACTCCCAGGTGGACAGTGCAGCCCCCTGCTAAGACCAAAGCCAAAGGCTGTAGGACTTGGTACAAAGAACAGTTGCAAATTGCAAAATACTGCAGGAGCAGAACTGAAGGGTGTCTACACGGTCGTGGATTAGTTATTTAGAACATGCTGTTTGATGAGTTATTTTTGTTTTTAAGATGAAAAACTATTCCTATACAACTATTAAGTTTTTTATGAGCGCTTAGCACAGCAGATCCAGCAGTACCGTAAGTTCATAAAAGCAGCCGCTTTTTAACAAGAGTGTATGCACTTCTCTGCAGAAGGGCAATCAAAACTGTCACTTTGTACAATATAATGGAGCAGGACACTTGTCATCCTAGAAGCTAAGCTTGCTCAGCTACCGCAGCTAATACTAGAGATTTATTTAAATTAATCTGCAGGAAAATTAAATCCATTACCTTAAAAAGCAAGGGAATAAATCATATCCAACAGGAAACCAGGAAAAGCTGCTGCCATTTCAGTCGAGTCTAAGGTTGTGTGAGCACATAAAATTTTTCCTCATCAATGGCATAAAAACAATTCATAGCAGGAAAAATAATATCAGCTGTTGTTTTAATGCAAAACACAAATATGCTCAATGAGTTTAACGCTGCCACCGAAGTATGAGGAACATCAAGCTGTTTGTATTTCCAAACACGACTTGAGGGGTCAGAGGAGGGAGGAGGACATGTGGGCAGTATGGAATGATGGATGGCGTTTAGTGGCATGCTGTGTTTGGGTCTACTCTTGTTATTTTTGCAACAGGATGTCTCTGATTACTCTCTGAATAGAGAATAAGGATGGCTACGTCTCATTGCTCAAAGGGAACATTTTTTTCAGAGCCTTACAAATTAAATAGGATATTGTAAGGCAAGCAGTCAATGAACTATCAAATGCTGTTTGTCACAAGCAACAGTGCCAGAAGATTCCCTGGGGGCATTGGTGGTGGGTTTGGGGCTGGCAAATAAGGTATATGTACTCTTGTCCTAGGTACAGCAGACCCCAGCTCTGTAGAGGCCCTCTGTATCATTGCCTATATGGTTTGGTCCAGGCCAAATGATATAAAATACATATATAGCAGGGGCACACTAAGCCTCTAGATAACTGTTTCAGCCATAAAGTTGATGCAATATGGAGAGGACTTCACAAAGGATGGAGAACAATTGTTTTTCCAAATCCCATCATTCCAGAGGCCTTTGCAGAACTGGCTTTTGGCTCACAGGGTGCTGACTGGACCGATGGTCAGGTCAAGGCTGCCTAACTTAAACACTTCTTGAGTGTCACCAGTACGATAATGACACTCTGTCCCCAGCCAGACCTCAGAGGCCATGATGACGTTCACACTCCACAGTGCAGCCCTGGACATGGAGCATTTCCTTGAAAGCTATAGAGGTTCCTCGCTGATGCCAAAGGAAACTGCACATCCTCAGCAACTTGTAGAAAAGTTTCAGATGCAAGGACTCGGGAACCTTGTGAACATGTATGCAGGGAAATGAACCCACACAGGTGTTGCCAAGATAGGGTGGGTTGTGTTGTTTTTTCAAAGTCACGGCTTCAGGAAGAAAGGGAGAAATGTTGGAAGCAAGGTCAGTTAGAACCAACAGCTGATCTTAAACCTAACTAAACTTGGGGCTGAAGCTGCAAATAGAGGCCACAAAGTGAAACACATGGGAATAATTTCTCTACAACAGCATAACATTTCCTAATGAGCCAGCTCCATGAATTAGCTTATCCAAAATAGAGACACTAGCTCATCCAGGGTCTGGATGACTCAGTAACACCAAGGACCTCTCACTGGGAGTTACCAGTTTGATTCTGGCCCAAGTCCAGAGCATCTAAGAATTGTCTTTGTGATGCCACAACCTCTATAAAAAATGTGCAGTGTAGTTTCTCAGTGGGCAGAAGTTCACATCAAAGCCATCATCGAAAGCCTTTCCAAGGAGGTCCAGTGAGCCAACATGATGGAGAGTCAACAGTCTTTTCACTCTTCAAAAGGGAACTCAAGCTCAGGACTGGACCATACAAAAACTGGTATGACACTGCTACCCATACTGACCAGTTCTGTAACACGGACTATGTGAAATAAATAAAAAGAAAAGACAGACAGAAAGACAGAAGGGAAATCACAGTGTATTTATGAACAGTGCAAATGAAGGCTGATGGTAAAATGATGGCGTGTTTGCACTGGATATCACAGATGTTGTAACACAGCAGAATTAAAAAAGCACCAAACATTACATGATATGAAGCAGCTAAAGAAAAGAAAATGTCAAAACTCAAATGTTAGACAAATTTTGGGCAAGAACTCTGTACATACCCCAAACTCTCTGGATTCCTTCCCAGAGCCAAGACAGCAGTCTCTTACATACACTTTATCTATCTAGTCTGTTTTTGACTTGTTTTAGCATGAGCATTTAAGGGTTTTATTTAATCAGCCAGGAAGGAAAGAATTCAAGGAACACCAGGGAATATGTGGCAAAATATAACAAGGTTAGATCACTTTCACTGGATTACTCTCCTCTGGCACACCGCAGAAGAAATAACCCCAGTCAAGGTCTGCATGTTCAACACTCTACAGGGAACGAGACTGGCATTATTCAAGGTAAGTGACACTTTAAAGAACTTTAAATTAGCTGTTGACAGTCAGGTAGATAGATTGATGAGTGATTACATGAAGTCCCCAACATTACCATTTTGTGGTGAAAGCAAATATGAAGGGGCGGGGGGGAGGGGGGGAGAAGTAGTAAGAAAATCCATTAAATATGGTTTTGCCATCCTGTGGTACATTCAGATGACAGTGAAGTTTGTTTAAGGACACTGGAAACTTATAAAACAAATTGCTTTCTCTGAATCAAAAGTTGACAGAAAGTTTCCTAGCTATATTTTTGACTCCAGAAACACTGCAAGCCATGCTAGTAGACTATGATAAAAAAAAAACAAATCCAAAACAAAAGAAATCCCCCATCATCTTTCTTCCTAACAAGTGTTCCTTCTGCCAGGGCTAAAGGACCACATGCAAGTGGAGCAGAAGTGCAGCTCCCCTGAACTGCACAATTAAGGCTGACTTACTGTATGTACAACAGATCCCTTACTGCAGTGGTCCCTAAAATATGTTTTAAAATAAAATTAACTCAACTCAGGAATCTGTAATTAGCACCGTCTTCAAGAACAAATCGGAACAAGTTTATTGAAGTGCTCTAACTATTTACAATGAGAATGAATTTACCCCCGAGGTTCACTTTACTGTTTTGTCTCAATTTTCTTGTAATTTCATCCATCACATTTTTTTCAGTCCTCCAAAGGTGATGGATAAAACACAGAAATAAATAGGACCAACTGTTCGCAGAAGCCTACGGGAAAACATAATTTTGTTATAAATAATCCTTGGCACAAATCATGGAAATGCAATACTAAAATTGTTTGTTGAATCATTTATGAATTGGGCCTTCAGTTTTAGTTTCCAAATAAGTTAGAGTTTTTTGTTGATGTTCTTTTTCACTTTGCTTTTTTAGCTGGAAAACAGCCTTTCAGAAACTGAACCGATATATAATACAGAAAACAGAGTGAATGAAGGAGATATACATACACATTTATAAGGGAATCCCTATGCTAATACAGGGCTTTTTTGGGGGGTGGGGAGAGGGAGGAATTTACTTATGGACTATGAAACTAAATGATGACAATTTTTTACTTTATTTTCATAAGATGCCACCATTGTGAGTTTTCACTCCAGCTTTATGCTAAACATGTAGAAAAGGCAAAGACAACATCGTGCCTTACAAAACCACTAAAAAAATGAGTTGCAGATACCTCTGCCGGGAGAGTCAAATGATCTAACAGATAAATGTTACTACTAAAAACAATATACACTTTCGTATTTGTTCTTAGATGTGAAATTTTGAAGACTTCTTGTATTTTAGAGGACAGCTGATTAGCCAAACCCCTCACATGGAAGTTATAAACATGAAAAAATATTGAAGAACAGAGAGGTGAATTTCTTTCTTAAGGTTTTTGTCTGAAATTGCTATTTTTTTGTCATCTGAAGAGAGAGAGAAGCCTGGAGATAGATAAAAGCAACGTGAAGACTCATTTCTCATTAGCCAGAGCAGGTGTGCATAGCCTTACCTGATCTGTCCTCGCACCAGTGGTCTGTTTTTTGTCCTGTTCATATTTGAGTCAAACGGAACCTCAAAGAACTGTAATAAAAAAAAAAAAAAAAAAAAAAAAAAAAAAAAAAAAAAAAAAAAAGGAAGAATCAAAATGAAAGGATGCCAGAAAGCATGCCACGCATAGAATGTACTGTCTGTATCTGCAGGTGCTTTAATCTCTATTTTTGAAGGTTCAGAAATACAACAAAAATGACAAACTCCTTTCACAGAGCTTTGATAGTCTGCATTAATGCTTTTGGCATCCCCTTAGAAAGAAAATCACCTGGAGGACAAAAATAGTTAGCGTAAGTCCGCAAAAGTTAATCATCTGAAGTAGAGTTTGATTCCAAGTTCTGTTCTCATCAGGTTTGACACAGCTTTTATACATACGCAGTCATATATACACATACATACAGCCCTGCCCCCAGTTTTATATTAATACAAACAGCCCTTGCAAATGTTGTACTTCTGGTATTTAAAAGACAAACACTAAATTTTTTTCAAGATCATCTAGTTTCTGAGAACCTATAACCCACCCAAAATCAATCAACTCTTGTAAAATGCTACTGAAACTGCACTGAGCATCTAGTTCTAGCAGCAGGGAACGAACACACCATATGGTGTTATTTAATGTCACAACCCAATTTGACTTTAAACACCGCCTATGGGAAAATTCAGGCAGCACTATCTTCATGCTAGGAATTCCTGCAAGCTTTTGTATGATCTGTTTTATAAATACTGTTACTGGAAAAGGTGAATGCACTTTGCCATACAACAAACTGTAAAACCATTTAGTTTTATGTGTGCAAAATAATAATAAAAACAATAAGCATATATTTATTTATAAAAAGAGCAGTATGTGTTTATAGAAATAATATTTTCTACTGACCTTATGTCTGAGGTTTTGGGGTAGGATCCCAACTATGGTGAATATGTAGGAAAATCATAATTTCAAGCAGTCAGACTGACAATAAGCTCACTATAGTCAAACTGCAGACGGATTTAAGGTGACTATACAATAAATGACTATATGATAGAATCTATGGTATTCCAGCAAGCTGATGTAATGTTTTTACACAACAGAAGACAAAATTAACAAACATCTTCATTTTAACAGTGCCACATTACTGGCCTTGCTACTTAATGGGGCTGCATTCCCAGAGGAATGCCAGTGGACAGGGACATTGGGAGGAGCAGAGACTGCATCAGAGCCCTACAGGTGCACATCAGGGAAAAGATGCTTCATTTACAGGCACACAGAGATTACACAAACCACCTCTCCCATCTATTACTTTGAAGTAATGACTAGATAACAATTTTGTGAACCTCTGCTGTTGCTCCTATGTATTGCAAGCACAGCAGGGATTGGATACCCATGGATCATCCTGCCTAACATGGCCCACGATATTTTCCACTTGTGGTGACATTTTTAACCTCAGGTTGAATCATCTTCCCAACAGTTTTAACCATTCCCAGGAATGAGATTATAAGAAAATCCTGCATGCACGCGAGTGAGAGTGAATGTGTGCACATGCTCAAGCCCACATACTAAAGTCATTGTGCTTAAACAAAACTTGCTAACAATGTGCTATAAAGCCAAGAAATTTGGCAGCAGGCATCATCTTCATGTTCTGTTATGCTTGTGAAACCATCCAAACTTGGGAAAGGATGAGACTCAGGCATCTGGCAGGGGAGCGAGGGGAGAAGGTCAAGCAAGCAGCAGCAGCAGAGCCAGCAAGGGGGGCACTGGCTGGAGGACCCCAAACCTCCATTCCTCCCTGCCAGCCAGCAGCTGTGAAACCCCCTGGAAAAGCGGCTGCCTTGTCCCCCTCTAGTGGCTGGCCAACACAAACTAGTGGTTAATTACTGTTGTTAACTTGGCTGAAGCCTGTGCTGGATATTAAAGTCCTCTGTCCATGATGGATCCAAAAACTACCATGGTTCTGCAGGGGAGGAATCCTGCATTTGTCAGTTTGCATTAAAGGCTGCAGATTAAATGCTCAAAAGTTAAGAAATATAAAAGCACGGGAATTGAAATCATCAACGCAGCTCTTAATTACTAGTTTGCATCCAATTCACTAAAATGTCTCACCTCCATCTGTGTGGTGGACCCGCGTGGGGCTACGCAGCCTTCAGATGGTTTGCTCTCAGTAAGCCTCCATCCGGAGCAATTGGATGGAGCACCCGACCCACTCCCAATTCCTACCGACTCGCAAAGCCTTCCAATTTTATTATCAATGTTCCTGAAGCAAACTCAAGCTGCTCAGCCAAAAGAGGAAGGGACTTCAGGAAGAAAAAGGGTTAGTTCACTTTGCCAAAGCATTCTGGTACAGTATTAGGTAACTCATTTATTTATTTTTAGATAGGCAGCTAATAAGTTATTTCTTATCCTCTGTTTGTTATGCCTGATCTGCAGTGGCAACGGTCACTCCCAGCTACAACCGAAGCTGGTGGAGACCCTGGTTTAGAAGAAAAGCACAGAGGAGTCTCCAGGGCAGCTACAAGCCCCAACACAGGGGCTTGAGCCCGGCAGCTCACTTCAGAGGGACAGCTCGGATCTGCACGGCTACAACACTGCCCTTGAAGTGTTGGAAGTTTCGCAAAGAACCTCTATAGGAAACCGCAACGACTACCTTCGGAGAAGGGAAAGCACCCCGTTTGGATCCAAAACCAGTGATTGCTTCTGACAGCTCAGCATTTTGCTAATGGTTTGTTTCACTGTTACATTTCAGAGACAATTATGTTAAATGAAGGAAAAATGTCATTTGACATCAAACTGGTGAAGCAATACAAGGGAAAAATTCTATACAGCTAAAGTATTTTCTGCTGAAAATATTTTTGAGCTACACTCAGTTTGGCTTTGTTTTTAAATACACAATTTTCTCTTTATTTCTTTTGCAAAGTCTGACTGCCGTGAGCTTACTTCCAGTTTAAACTTATGCATGTGAGGAGATTCTGGCTCATTTGAGAGTATTTAAGCTTACAGATAAAGGTATTCCATCTGCAATGGATAAGATCAAAATAATACACAGGTTTTAAACTCACTGTGTCTCAAACATAAAATGACTAAAATGAAGAACAGTTGGACACTCAACCCTTGAAAGAATTTAAATATATGCAGTTGAGTTACCAGTATAACCTGACAATATCATAAACAGTATATAAAATATTTCCATATATTTAATTTTGTAGTTAAACCCTGAAATATAAATTTTGAACAAGAAACTTCTCTAAGTTAAGCAGTCAAAAAATGTCAGTCTCTGTTGTATACAGACACGGCTGCTCCTGAAATTAAGATTACTGCATGACTTAAGTCTGAGTTTTTCGCTTTTTAAAATCTGACAAACTGAATAATCTGTTACTGTCAACTGTACGCACGAAACTACATATCCAATTGAACCACAGTTAAGAAAAATCCTTTTATTTGCAATGCCCCAGATTCCTTCACTGAGCTAGTTGCTATTACATGTCAGCAAGATGCCATTTATCAAACTTTTCCCATTTTGTTCCCAGATGTTCAGAAAAATTCTCTCTCCACTTGAAATTATTTTCCCCTGATATTCTAGAAAAAATGAAAAAAAAAGTGCATCTCAAATATCATTCCATAGGAATGAAAGACTGAACTCAAACATAATATCTCATGCCACGCCAGCACAGTACAGCCTGTTTTAGCAAATAGTAAATTCAGTAAGATGAATCCTGAATAAATAAATATTTTAGAAGCACTCAAGAGGCTTTTTCCTCAGGAAGTCTGAATGCATCAGTTCAGCTGGACAAGGCAGAATATTATCTGCCCTAGGTATTTGGGAAGCTAGCCATCAAAAGGACAGACAGAGGGTTAAATGTACAGCATCTAAAAATCCCTGAGTGACAAAACTTGGCAACAGCTTTCAAGACCCTAACCTAAATTTTAATCAGTATGCATGAACATTTAAAACATGATGATGAAAAAAAATAAATCAGGCCAGCTAGTACTTTGTGGTTTATTTCTCTGGCAGGCTCATCAGACTCTTTGTGTAGATCTCATCTAGTTAATATACAGTAATTATATCTTAAACATATAACAATTCTTAGATTAGCTGTCACATTACTGCTTATAGCTATTTACACTCACGTTTTTTTTTTTTCCTTCAGCCTCTTCATATGGGTTTCTACTTTGTTTTAAAGTAAAATGTTAAGGATTGTTTAATTTCTTCAAGCTATATCCTGGAAACAGCAGTCAATGCAGAGGGTAGCTAACCATTCAGACTTCCTGAGGGACACACAGATTAATAACTTTATTTGGACTAAGCCAAGATGCCCGTAGCATCACCTTGCAGATGCAGATGGCACTATGCTATGCTGGTGCTTCAAGAACTAACATGATATGGAAAGAGCGAGAGGGTGTCCCGTGCCTTTACAGGACACCCTCTTGCCCTTTCCATATCATTAGTTAAGTACAGACACCACCTATTAAGTTTTCAGAGACACTGGCTTGACTATTTGTAGTTAATTAAGCCAGTGGAGTGGATGGAAAGTCCTGAGCACATGCTGTGTTTACTATCCATGGCCATTCCTGCAGGAGAGATTTTAACGACTGAATTATGACAGTTCAATACCTTTACTCCTGTTCACACAAAAACGTAAAAAGAGTGCAATAAGAGGAACAACACGTCATATAGTTTATCAAATGGATCACCCACGCTTAGGCTAGTAAACATCTCTCATATACCACTTTGGATTTAGAGCATAGCAAGCACCAGCCTGGCCCCCATCCAGGGCCAGCTCTAATCTGTGACACATGGTGGAAACAGCAGCAGCTGAAATAGGCAACCGGTCTTCCATGTATTGACATAACATTTTACTCTAATGCTAAACACATATTTACATCAGAACCGATAATCCCACGAGTCTAAAGACAGAGCAGAATGCTGCTATTAAAAGACAATTTAATTCAAGGCAACTAGGAGGTCTTCCCATCGCAAAACCATCCCTGCATCTGAGCAGCCTTCCACGTGCTCTTTGGCAGCAGAATTGCCTTCTGCCTGTATTTATTTCTCTCCAAAGACTCCCTGAAGGGCGGTTCAGGTGAATCTATGGCACTGCTGAGTGAATGAGAGGATGAGGCTGTTTCCAAAGAGCAGTCACCTCCTCCTGCACTGAAGTGCTGCTGGTCTCCAAAATCCTGTGTCTTGCACCACACTGGGGAGGTGAAGACGAGCTATGGGGATGGGTGCAGGTGGTGGCCAAAGCCTCTCCTCAGCAAAAATCTCTTGCTACAGACCCAAGCAAACAGTTTTAACACAATGCAAGTAATGACTAGTACAACTGGACTCCCCACGTAAGCACTTCACTGAATGCCTACAGCTGAGGGTGAAACTGGGCTGTATAAGGCAAGTATTGCAACTAGTGGTCTTGTTGCGTTAGATGCTTCTGGAGTTCTCTGATTTCCCCTCTACTACAGTAAGCTCTGATCCTCTTTGGCCTCTTCTTTGGTACTGCCAAAGAGCAAGCACTTAACCAGAAACATCACTGAAACACTCTTGGAAACCAAAAAGGCGCGTGATTCAGGGAGGAGCAGGTGGACCATAATCAGGTGGAGAGCGTGGTAGAAGAGTGGATACCTGGATAATAACCTGAGGTTTCCTGGGAAGGCGACATCCAGAAAACCATTCCTCACAGCTGGCCATGAGGCCTCCCAGTTTATCAGGTTTTAGCACTAGCTTTTCACGTAAAGACTCCTGATTTTCTCAAGTGCTCAAAGGGAAGTTGCTATAAGCAGCACTGGAAACCCATCAGACCACAGAAAGCTGAGTTCCTTCCTTAGTGAGTGCTCTTCCCTTCCATATTACCTTATTATTTATACTCCTGATGTTTTCAGTAATTTATCTTACATTGTGATAAAGTAATATATAATTACATAAAAAGAGAAGAAAAACTTAAAATATAATTTATGGTAAATAAGATCAAAGTCAAGATTATTATTATAGGTTTTCTTCTGGTTTCCTTTCAATCGCTTTTATATGAAACCAACAAAGAATAATTAAAGTATATTACAAAGGTCTTTTTATTCAATTGTACACAGATGTGACTTAAAAAAAAAGCAAAAGGAAGGATTTTCAAAAGCACTCATGTACTGATCTAACATTATTCTCACTGAAGTCAATGGCAGTTTGACTTCAATGAGAGCAGAGACAGACCAACACTGAGTGATTCTGAAAATCCCACCCTAATTGTACAAACAAGGGAAGGCTTTAGAGATTGCTGGCTTGGAGATTGTATATTTGAGAATCATAAAGGGCGCACAGCACCTGTTTGTCTTCAAGATATGAAAATAAAGCAAGGCAAATATTTTAAGGATTAGAAATGGCTTTTTTTTTTTTTTTTTTTTAAGGCAGTATCTGAAAACCCTCTGGCTCTGCAGTTCCCAGTCTAGCTATAGATCTGTTTAATATTTTCCATTTCAAAGAGGATTCTAATTAAAAATGAGATTGATGCAAGCCTGAACAATGTTACTTTCAGATAGAGAAGGGCAGCTAAACCCCAAATGATCATGTCCCAGCAAACCCAAGAAAGGTCTCTTTTCTTGGAGAAAGGAGAAAAGAAAGGCAGCTGCCACAGTTTAATTTATTATTTTTTTAAAAAGCTTCCACAAAAGACACATTCTTCTTATTAGCCAGTGTTTAGAAGCCCATTGCTGTGTACAGGGAAGAGAGCAGGAGGTAACTGCAAACAAAATGTTGCTACCTGTCACTTCAGAAACATATTTTCAGGATGGAGAATGCAAAGACTCACAGACTTCAGCACTGATTTGTCCCCTCAGATTAATAACCTGCCGTGCGGGCTCTGCTCTTAAGTGCTCAAGAGATGACATGTTGCTACTTCCTTGACCACTTACAAGTGTGTGACTTTCTAGGGATTCCCAGAGACATCCGCTGCCCCCAAAATGGAGACTTTTATTTTAGGTTTTTCATTGCACTTAGTATTTAAGTGCACTTAGCTGGCAGCAGTGCCCAGAGCCCTTGGCACACTGCTCTGTATTTGTTTTCAGCTCATCCAAATCCTTTCAGTGAGTCTGACCAATGAAACAAGCGGTCATTAAACTCTTGCAGCTCAGCGGCCTCTTCGTCAGCACTTTAGCCAAACAATATCTTTTGGCGATATCAGAAGTACCATTACAAGGAGCTTGAAAAGTGCATGACCGCGATTAACACTCAGGAGTGTCAAAGCGACATGGTCCAAATACCTGCTCCGTCTGCAGGTCCCATCACGAAGATCAGGGGTCAGCATGGAGGTGAGGATGACGGACACATCCTGAAACACAATGCCTGTAACTGCTGAAGCACAGCTGGATGAACCTCTGTCCCTGCAGGTGTGGATGCGCTTGTGGCATTCACCTGGGTAAAAGCAGCAAGGGTGGAAGGAAAGACCCTGGATGTGCATGCGTGTGTCTGAGCATGCTGCAGTAAGCAAGGAATTAATGAAGCAGGAAAAGATAATTAAGGACTACATGCAGTCTTCAGTTGTATGAATAACTTTGAATGAAATAATGGGGCATTTGCACCGAATTATTTTATCTACTCTACCCCTACGTACAACATTTTTCTTGTCTTCATCTTTGAATCAAATTTGCTAGCACCAATGCACAAAAAAAAAAAAGCTTGTTCCATCTCATTTTTGTCAATGCACATGATGTCCAAGACTTGAAATGGGAGGAAAAAAATGTAAATCTCTTGTTTTGGTAAACAGGAAACAGATTGGGTAACCACCAATGAGCCCAGCTCTTCCCACTAAAATCATGTTTTGCTGAGAAGATATTTAACAAAACTGAAATAATAATAAAAATAAAATCAGGCCCTTATTTTGTAAGGTGTTCAATCTTGCAAACTGCTGACTTCGTGACCCAACTAAATAGCGTATTCCGGAGGCCTTGTGGAGGTCAGCCACAGCTTCGGGGGAAATGCAAGCTGGATACTGCAGGACAGGCTTTCACCTTATGTGATCCACCTTGGAGAAATAGCTTTCCCAGGAAGAAATAGCGGTTTCTAGCCAGCTGCCAAAGACTTCTAATAATAGTAATAATAAATATTTACCACCCACAAGTCCTTTTTATTTAGCACACAATTAATGCATCCACAAACCAACCAAATCCTTACTCTAAGCCTTCCTCCAGCCCCACTTCGAAGAGGGTAATTGCCCATCAAGGCATTTGGGCTCCTTCATCCAATGGGAGCAATTTCCAAAGCACAGGATGGACTGCACTGAATGCCTTACCATCCTTTTCTTTTGGACAAGGACTCTGACACCACTGGGCTCTTCCTTTTCATCTTAAAATGAAAATTGCTAAAAACTATATTTCAAGCCTGAGCCCACAGTTAAACACCTCGTGCCGTTCCCTTGTGCTCACCAAACCAACTGAACCCACAGAACAACCTGGTCTGGCCAAAAATATAACTATTTCCCTCTGGATCTTTTCATTTTTTCTTTTTCACTGGATCAAGTCACCCTAGACATGAAACAGGAGAGGGAAAGGGTGAAGCTGTGACTCAGCTTCCACCACTGAGCTGGTGCATCACATACCCCAAGACAGAAGCAGCAACACAACGGTGTGTCTCCCATTTGTTAAACTGTTCCCAGGTGTTAAACTGTTCTCTCTATCCAGGGTCATGAAGATAAGACAATGAAGAAACATTCATCTCTAAGCATTGTGCTGCCCTGGAATAGTAAGGGAGAACTTAACCTACCCATGCCCACTTCAACAACTGGACTCTGATCACCCCAAATCCATCACCTGCCCATGCAGGATTTTTGCAAGTTTTTAATGATGAATTATAAGTAGAAGTCAGATGCAGAGATAGATACTTTCTGCTCTTCAGGAACTATTTTATTTCTATATATTTTAGGAACAATTATTAGAGTTGAAGAAAAATACCACTTTTATGCTCACCAAAATATACTGCAAAGCCATGACTTTGCAAAGCCATTTTCTCGAAGAGATTCCTTTGCGTTAAATCATATTTGTCACGATGCCAGCATGCCATGAGTGCAACGTATAATTTAAAAAACAAACAAAACTTCAAATAACATTCTCTTCGCTGAAGATAGGAATTGCACAAGGTCATTATCTGGTTTAAGTTACTATATGTCCTAAAATACACAAGGCCATGTCCTCTGGACACAGTGCAGCTGCCTTGAGCAATACTGCAAATAAAATCCAATACTGAAGATGGCTTAGACAAATTCCTGTGGTGGAATAAAGCTGTTACTCGGGAACTCTTGGGGAAGTATTTCTGCTGCCCAATGCAAGTGCTTAACTCAAGCAGGAGATCCAGAGTCAACCAGGAGACACACGTCTCCTCCAGTTGGCAAGTGAGAGCAAACAGAGGCAGCTGCTGGTCTCATTGAGATGCAAAGCCTTTATTTCTCGCTAGTAACTAAGAGGGATCCCTGAGCTCCTGGCTTTAGCTGGGGCAGTTGTAAAAGGGGCAGGTAACAAGACAGTCCTCTAGACTATCAGTATCAGCTGCTTTTCAGCCCCCTGTGACTACTAGAGAGAGCTATAAAATAAAGCAGCCTTGCTGCTGCTCTATTCCTGCCCAGGAGAATAGAGCAAGGAAGTGGAAAGGTGAGATTTAAATCACTTCCACACGTCTCCTGGCCCCAGCCCATGAGTCCAGGATCCAGGTCATTTTAATCACCTTTTCATAATTTATCACTCAAACGATAAGAATACTAATCCACCGCAGTGTGCTTCCTGCCAGGCACCCGAATATTAATCCATAAAGTGTTCTCTTATATCACATGTAGATGTACTTGTTTTAACTGCTTATTGCTGATGTCTTCTCACCAACGCTTGCTTTCTTACAAGACAGCCAAAAGTAGCACCGTACCTAAAGCAGCAGGCTTGTCTGCTTTTGGCTATGGAAAGGTTATTTATGTAGTTGCATACACATAAATTATTTATTCAAAACATCTTTTAGTTTTGGGAATAAATTAACTTTTGTACTTGAAGTTACTGGCACCTGTGAAAAAGAATTTGCTTTGGTCCATCTGTATTTGGCAAAAGAAAACTCTACAGCTCCTTCTGGCCAAAATATTAAGAAAACCCACCCACAAAACCACAACCCCCCAAAACCATGAGGAACAAAATCTGGGAAAACTGTAATATAGCCAGTAAAAAAGCCTAAATGTGAACAAGGCTGTAAAGTGGCATCAGCGTTTACTGACTTGCCTCAGAAACACAGAACGGTAACATAGCCCAATTGTCACAGAACTGATCTGCTGGACTTACCCGCAGTTCAAACCTCTTAATATTAAGAAAATCATTCCTCAAGAGTTAATCCTTTAAAGTATTTAAAGAGTTGGTATCAGGAAGAGTGTCATGTCACATTTTTACATATGACACATTCAGGGAATCTACTGGGTCTACAGGAGAGTTTACAAGTATACCCTTCACAATAAAATTTAAAAACAACTTTTTCCTGTTGTTCAGATGTCTGAAAAGAGAGCAAGAAATCTCTGCAGGGGATGTAATGATTTACACTTCACTGGCAAAAGAACAGCCTCATTGCCTCACTCCACTATGCAGTCTTGGTGCCAAATCGAGTCTAGTTTCTTATATTCTGAAGAGCTTTAAATGTTAAGAGATAATATCAAAGGCACCTTGATGAGTGCAACAGTGTAACTTCATTTGTATATTTTTTTTAAATCTTGGCAATAAAGCAAATTAAGAGAAATCACTCATTCTCTCTTCCATCTGTATAGAACTTAACAGAAAGCTGTCAATATCCTAATAATATATATATACTTTCTTATTAATTTCACAGACCTCAAAGGAAATCCACATCTCTGCTGAGGCATGCAATACAAAACCTCCCAAAAGTCTACAGCTAAAGACAAAGACGCACTTCCGTGAATAGTGGGTTTCAACCAAGGGTCCTCAGACTGCACAGAAGAGGTTTCTTACAGACTATCAAGAAAAGCAAGTTGTGTATGCGATGTGGCAGGCCACATCTGTGACATTTTCAAGGCATCCTTGCCTCCTTCTAAAGCTACTGCAGCTCTGCTGATCAAAAGACATGGAACAGTTGCTCACAAAACTGTATGAAGTTTCTGGTCAAGCCTAAGGATTTTACCCATAGTAAGTTTTGGTAAGGAATCTCTCTTCATAAACACATGATTTTATGCAGAATGTGTAGATCTGCCAAATACAGTAACAAGATACCATATAATAAGAGATATCCAAGGTATATTTAATCACGTAGCACCAGCTTTGCAGCTAAAAATCCAGTAACAATCTATTTTTCTTTTTTTAAAAGCATAACGCACAAACTGGGACAATTAACTGAGGATGGCCATTGTTATGCTCTTCTGCTAAGGGCTGGATGACAAACCTATACATTGAGAAGTCAAATTACAAAGACATCTCAAACTAATAATTAGGTCTCACCTTTCCTTCCCCTTCATTAAGAATGAAAGTGAAGCAATAGTCTTACGATGACCCATTAGAAAGCACAAACACCCAAACCTGTTGCAGGGGCATCACATCATCCATCTTTCTAAAGCTGTCAAGAAATGTTTGTCATTCCAATACTGCTTGCATCTCCCAAATGCTAAGATAACACGCCCATCAATCTCAGCTAGAGTTAAAAGAGGAGTTGAAAAATAAATAGTTCTGAGTCATGTTACTAAGAGGGATTCCACACACTATTAATTTTAACTTGGAAACCAATTAAGACACCAAATCAGCTTACCTCCCCGCCTTTTTAAGGTAAAATGACCTATTCACTTGCGTAAATTTATTTATTTTGTGACGGTGATCGTTTCAAATGCTTTAGAAGCTGAAACAACAATAATTTTAGTCCTGGCTTCTGACAACAGGAAAATTTTTGCCAAAAGGAGGTCAAAGATATGGACAAGACAGCATGATTCTCTCTATTTCAGAAGGCTATTCTTAACATAGAAGAACAATAATAAGAAACATAATGACATATAAGCAAAACTCGTCCTAAGCACTGCATGAGCAGCAATACACTGGAATAAATCGGTGGTTTCCACTCAAAACCTGGGGCAGCCTTTGTCCCTTTCAACCTAACTGCGCCTTCTTGCTCACAAGTGCCACCAGCTATGGCAGCACTTCCATATGTCAAAGCAGTTATCAAGTGATGCGAGTGTGCAAAACTGCACAATCCCTCTATAAAAAGGTTATTAAAGCACAAACTCACTGCCCACCTGAAGGGCTCAACTCTCTCGCCTAACTCCTGGAGCTCATGCAATGGATATTACCTCTACCTAGCAGTGAACTTGCAGGAGCTTTTTAATATTGACACAGAAATGCCACTCTTGTCAGATTTGTCTTCCAGGTGCCTCAAATGTCACCTTTGTTTGCTAAGTGCTAGTTCATTATGAAGTTTTCTGCGTATCTATGGGGAAAAAAAAAATTATCAACTCTGCACCTCAGTGCCCTGATTTCCCCTGGGTGCCAGTATCCATCTGAGAGCTTTTTGGGGGACTATTTCAAACTTCTTTCTGTCTGTGCCAGCACAGGGATCTGGAAGGTTTGACTAAACAGGTCTCACTAAAGCTGGAGAGTTTGGACTAGTGTTTTATTCAACCACAGGAAAATAAAAAGAATCATCTGAATTCAACAGGAGGGCTGACTGAGGGCCTTCATCCAAGGGGTTAAAGTCAGACTCTGCGTTACGGAGTTTTTGGCACTGTGTTCGTTTTCCACGGAACTAAACCCAGAATCACAAAAATTCCTTCTGTGATCACGGAAGTGCATTAGAGTATCTAGTCTTGGATCAAAAACTTTATTTAGGAAACAAGGAATATATGCACAAGAAGACAAAAGATTGGAAATCCAGCATCAAGGTCCTGCCAACTGGAGCAGGTTTTCATTGCTAGCAAGTGTAAGATAAAACAAAGGATTTAATTTGCTTGTCCTGGTGCCCAGATCAGTATATGATGTCATCTAACCCAGCTTATCTATGGACAAGCATAAAAAATAAAACAAACAAACAAACCAACCCAAACCAAACAACAACAACAAAAAAACACTATCCCCTCAAGAAAGGATTGTAAAATCAAATCACTCTCATGGAAACTCTCGAAGTAATAATAAAAAACTCATTACGAACTGCAACTAAAATGAACATTGTCGTATTTCTATGACAAAACCATAATCTGCTGAAACATCTAGTTTTGGGCCAGATTTCAAATTCTTCAGTGAGGAAAGCATGTGTATATACCTGAGAAACACAAACTTTGCAATTCCAAAAACAAGCTTGCAATAAAAAGTTCTTATTCCAAAACAAAAGTACCCATTAAAAGACATTCCTGAGGAAAAAAAAAATCTGCTTTAAAATTCACATCCTACTAAAATTCAAATGAATTTCCCTAGGTAGGCAAGTCCTTAAATGTATACCTCCATTTAATTATGCTGCAGTTCCTGTGTAGACAAGTCCCAAGATGCTCTTACATAATAATCATTAAATATGAAGTGGTGAAATGAATTGCAACATTTAGTAATGCTTCTTATGAACCAAGATTTATAGAGGTGCATGAAATAAAACTAAAAAAGCATATGGTTACTGTGTCTGCACGTTGTACTGAAAAAAAAAAAAAGACAGATATGAAAATAGCCATTGAAAATTATGAATAGCTAGGCACAGGCATCTTACCAAAACTTCTGCTGCAGAAGGTAATGCTCAGCCCACCTACTTATTTAATCTATGTAATAGGAGTATTAAAATTAGAATGAAATCTAATTATGTTTTACAATTCATTTAAACACTGAACACATCATGAAAATAATTGACAGAATTGTGCTATTTAGTAAATACAATTTTCTGCTTAGCTCTACACTTTAGCACTTGTTTAAACTCAGTGGTGAAAAGTTGAGGTATAACTCACAGTTTCACTATAAAAAAAATTTCCAGTTCTCAAAAACAATCATCTGTTCATGGCTGCAGAAATTATATAAATGCAAAATATCTCAGACTGTGGTCCCAGGGGAAAAAAAAAAAAAAAAAAAAAAAAAAAAAAAAAACTGAAATCAGGCAAAAGAAACTTTTAATGCAAGTGCCTTGTTCCAGCAAAACGTAGCTGGGTATCCAACTCCTTTACGCACCTTGACAGTTTCTCTCTAGACATACACTCATACAAATAAAGGTCTAAAACATATTTTCTACACTAAAACATATGCAAAACAGGTTTGGAGGATTGCTCATAGGGTTTATAAGCACTTCATTTACACACAAGCATATGCATTTACTATATAAATATTTATAGTTTGGCAGTTCAGTCTCCCAATCTGCATGGGTTTTCTCTGTTGGGTTTCACCAGCGATATTTCCTCCGAATTTCCACTTTTCCAGATGCTTTGCTCATACAGCCTTGATGGAGAACAGTTGTGCCTATTAGCAGACAAGCTGCTGACAACTAAACCGAGCTTCAAAAAGCTGGCAGTGAGATAATCTGGCACCGAGATCTGATAAGTTTAAAGAGAAGAGGCATGGTGGCCTACAAACACTAAGTCGTCAGAGGAAAAACCTAGCCAAGCCCTGAACCTTTCCTTAGGATGCTTCTCGTCTCATTCCAGAGTACTTCAGTCAAATCAAGGAAAAATCTTGTCTTAGTCAACCATCCTGTTGCCCAGCACCACTCAGTTCTTAACAGACATAGCCTTCTATTAAAAAAAAAGAGGAAAGAAAATGTTGCTCCATGAAGTTATAGCCTCTTAAATAAATTATATTTACAAATATATGTTTTAGAGATATATTTATAAAGGTTTGTTTCTCCTGCTTAATCATTTAAAATACTATGAAGACCAAAAAAAAAAAAAATCTGTTATTTTATTTTGCTTTTCCCTCCCATAAATAAGCAGCAGAGTATAATCTTCATTTTACAAAATATATTATTTTGGGGGCAGAAAAAAGGCAAATGCATCGGGGAGTGCAGGAGATGTTTACTGCAAGTATTCACACCTTCTCTGAAACTCTGTGAATGCTGAACACCAGTATTCCAGCTATCACCACGCAGTGGTACCAAAGGACATCAGCAGAACAAGTCAAACCAAGTACGAAGCAGCAAGGTTAGCAATGCATCTCCACCTTAACCCCTCCATTTTCAATCTCCTTTCTTGCACAGCTTTGCACACTGCGCACAACACCTGGTGAATAATTTGCACAAATGCCCCGGCCAGGGCTTGCCTTCACATCCAGGGGAAAAAAGTAATCCCCCTGTGCACCCCCAGTTTGTGTTTTCTTAATCTCATGGTCATCTATTGCTAAGGTAACACCAGAGATTATAGTGGGCTTCAGTTTTATCTCAATATAAACTTGCTGGGGCATGTCAGCGCAACCGGTGCAGGCACACCACGAGCTCGTCCTTGTCTGGCCCCAGCAAGGACAAGTTCAGGCAACTTCATACTTAATCTATCCCAGCAGTAATGTCATCGCGACTTCCCGAAGGATGAGCCATACCACTCTTCCCAATGCTGTGCCAGACCAGACAGTGATTTTACTCAGACAGTGATTTTTCTTTAGACAGCACTGGAATCCTTCCAGGGTAGATAAAATCTGAATTTTTCCATGCAAAGAACCAAAATACTCATCAAAAATATAAGACCTCATTTATATTCTTATACTCCTCCTCAGGCAATCAGTTTGGCCACTGTTGAGAGACAGAATTTCTTTCTTTTGACCCCAAATGACTTTCTCACTGCATCTTACAGGTGAAGGGGATTCCTCCCTCGCCTGCTGCTGCCCTCCCACCAACTACTTAATTAAAGATGCTAAGGTCTAACAGAAACCATGTTACAGATTAAAACTGGACTGTGATGCATGAAAAATAAGTATGTGGATAGGTTTGGGAAAACAGACTGTTGGAAATTATTTTATTTAGAAGCTTTAAATTGTTTTATAATAGATAGTAAGGAGGATTATTGCAATTTAACAATAAAGAGGAGGAAAAAAGCACAAGGAAACACATTCTTCACTTCTGAACCAGCAGCAGGGACCGGGAATCTCTTTAGGAATGCAACTAATTAAAAAAATCTTCTCTAAAATAACATGGCAAATGGAAACACTGTTTAACCAGAATTATCCCAGTTCAAAGGACTGACAGAGCCAGGACCAGCACCCTTGTTTTGACTGCAAGCACACAGGGGCTGCTGCTCTCCCAGACATTAACAAACAGCCAAGCTGCCTCCCTGGTTAGGTTCATCCAAATACCTTTTCCATGAACAAATCAAACAGGCATTTATCAGGTGAAAGAGGAATACGCAAACCTAAGGGATTTTATGTAGGAGGTTTTCCCTTCATAAATAGTCCCAAAACTTTTAGTCCAGAAGGTCTTAGATTATCACACTATAGCCAGACTAGTACAAAGCATCCTTGATGTCTAGACCAAATGAAAAGATTAGCAGGTCTGCTCCAGTGCTGATTACACCAGGCTCATACTATTTTTCCAGCGGATGCTTTCATAATTAAGTATCAAGTAACAGGAGGCACTTTAACATTTATGTCACCATCACCTATGAAAATAATAAAAAGTTTATTTGCATTGAGAACTATAAAGTATTAAAAATCATTCTATGGCTGTAACAGCAACCTGTCAAGCTGTAAAGAGAAATCTAGATTTTAGTGAAGAGGGTCCCCTGGGAGTGCTGTGTATCAGCAAAGCAGAACAGCAATCACATTATGCCTGTAACTAATACGGACAACGTGGAATGAGTAATGAAGCCAACAAAAAACAACTTTCACTCTGATTAGCGATCACAGACTAATAGGCTTCAATTGCAATTTAAAATTAGGTGGCAACCATCAATCACTCAGGTCTCTCCCAGAAGCAGCCGCTGAGCCTGCTAAGGAGGCATCAGGGCTACCTTCAGAGATGGGTTTCTACTCTGAGCTTTGCCAGGGTCTGAGGTTCCTTGAATGTAGTAGTTGTGCTGATCTGGAAGAAGGTCAAACCCCATAACACAACCCTGAGCACAACGAGAAAGGGCCTCAAGGGCAGGTTCTCCAACCTCTCAATTTTTTTTTATAGTTAACAGACTTGGACCAGACAGGTCCCTCAACTCTTTGGGATGAAGAAAGGTGGCAGATTTTAGCTGGTTTGAATAGCTATCATTCTGTGTAATGCAAATATATCACATTTTAAATTCAGACAGAGCCATTCGTAGGAAAAAACCCCAAAAACAAGTATTCCAAAGGGATTAAGTATTTATTAGAGAAATAAACAGGCCAATAATAGATCTATTAAACAACATTCATACTTTCTTGCTAATTTCATGAAAATACAAGACAACAGGCCAGGCTTTTATGGGGATTTTTTGTTTTAAACAGCTGGGTGTAAACCTTGAGCAAGTTACTCAACCCTCCTGCTGAACAAAGTTGTCCCTTGCTAAACAAAGCTGATGAGGCTGCACTGCCTCTGACACAGAGGCAACCATGTCATATGAAAGGGATTACCGTTTCATAAATTGCTAAAAAGTTTACGATAGCTGGAAACTTTCATCTAATTTCCAGCTTAAATTTACACATAGCTAATTTATGCCTATTTGTTCTTTTGCCAACACTGCTCTACAGCCTAAGCAGGTCCTTTTCCTCCCTGGTACTTACTCCTTGAAATATTTATAGAGCAACCATATCCACATCAGCTTTCATCCTGCCAGGCCATGCAAGCCAAGCTCTTTCAGCCACCTCTTGTAAGTCCGGCTCCTTGCTCCCTCCCACATCCCAGCAAGACCTTTTCAACACCTGTTCCTGTTTGAATTAATTTTTCTTGCATTTGAGAGACCAGAACAGTGCACAGTTTTCCAGATGACTATCTGCTAATGGCATTAATAGTTCCCTACCTCCATGGAAATGTCTTGCTTGAGAGAGTCAAGATTCCATTTGCCTTCTGCACACTACTGCACAGTCATGCTCTAAGAAAAGTAGATTTTTTTTTTTCCCCCCGTTCTTTCTGTCTGAGAAGCCTTCAGGCTTGATCCAAGAGTAGATAATACTCCGAATTAGAAAGCAAAAAACCTGGCTCTTAACCTAGGTCAGGTATTAATAGCCCACAGAGTGATCCTGAAGAAGTCACTTCATGTTCCTTTTTTTCATTCCCACACTTGCCTATTTAAATCCAGAACTCATTGAAGACAAGAATCACCTTGTAATCTAAATTAACCCAGTGCCTCACAAGGATCATGCCCGTGGCTGGAAAAATCTTCATGCCTCCCAGATTGGAAAGTTTCATGAAACAGTCTAACTCTCAATTATTTTACTGGTTTGTCATTGCTTGGAAAAACATATATGTAAATGCATACACACACAAGCATGTGTAAGATGGGGTGGTACTAGTAAATAAAAGGACAGCTGCTAATGGCATACTGAATCATGGTAAAATCTGAAGGCATTTCCAGGAACTGGCAAGTTTTCCATTATTTTTGTGAATGTTCCCATAAACGTCCATTACTGAGCAATCTTTGGGGAGATGGCAATGGGTGTGAAATTTACTGAAAATGAGAAGAAAAGCTGGATTCAGGGAGACATAAATTCACTGGGCAATTTGCAATGTCTGCTGTAAAACCCAGCATGGATGGGGACAGCACTGGTTAGAATTACTCTGGGCTCCCAGCATGCTGCCCCTGTCATAAAAATGAAATTGTGAACAGAAGATGAATCTTCTTGGATATTTTTCAGAAGTTTTTGTAAATTATACAAATTGACAGTCAGGTTTAGGAATCCTCACAAGTAAATATGTTAAATCTGAAAAAAAAACCCTCAGCGCTAGGAAAAAACCCCTCTTATCTAAGAGTATACTCACAAACAAATCCTTCCAGACTTGTCACAAGGCACATGAAATCTAAGCATCATTATTAATTTACCATCAAGCTTATAAGAGACAAACTATATACTACCAACCAATATCCAGACAGGAATTTATGTCTTCTAGCAGAGTGCATTGCTCATACAGGTTTCGACTTATGCACACATAGTAATATACCAAAATTCAGACAACAGCAACCCAAACTAGGTCCCCACCAAATGCAGCCACTAACATTTCTAATTAAAAATATAATAGCACAAGATGTATAGTTATATTAAACAGAATCAATTCTCAATTTATAAACTTCCAAGGACTAATAATTGTTTTTTTCCATTTCAAGGCAATTAAAATAAATATGCTGGGTGGCAATAGCCAGGAAGGAGCTGTGGTGCTACCCAAGTTTTTGCTGGCACTTGCACCAGCACCTGAGAAGGAGCTGCCCTGAGGATCTGAGCTGGGAAACCCCTCCCCATTCACATGGCTAGACAGGAGGACATCCAAATGGCATATTAAACACAGAACACGTGCTAAAATATCTTTTATCTTATTATCAGAGCAAGAACTATATCCTGCATGATACTCATGCAAGGCTAAACTGCTTCAACTGTAACAGCAGGTTCAATCAAATACTCAGCTCGGATGCACCGAAGGAGCCAACAAATTAATACGTGGGACTAGAGAAAGTCGTCAGCAGCTCTACACAGGCTCCAGCAGTGCAATGCCGGGTACTTTCTGTACTCCACCTGATCTAAACACAGGCAAGGTGCCTTTCTAGGGGCAAAGTAAAACTTCTCAGGCTAGCAGTAATGCTGAGAAAGAAGCTTAAGAAGAAATTTCAATGTGGAAAGTTTTACTCAAGCTAAGGAAATGGCCGATCCTGGTCCTTCTCACTTATCACTACCACAAAGCCCACATTTCACAGTCACGCTGTTACACTGCCCCAATATGGTGCCTTTGTGAAAGGCCTATTTTATTTTAAAATACACTTTGGATTCATGTTCTCTGCCTCAACAACACATTTGCCTGAATTATTGCTAAAAAAAAAAGTTATCCAGCTACCCACCACCGGTCTTTATGGCTCATCTCATCTCGAGTATTTGTAAGCACACCAGCCACACTCGTTCACAGCTATTCATTTAAACGCCTGTAGGAAAGAAAAGCCTGGCAAGAAAACAAGGCTGAGCGTCTGCTGTGGAAATAACTGCAGTAAAGTCAGCAGACACACCGATAGGTATCACCGATAGGATAACCCAAGTACAGCAACCAAAAGCTTAGCTGACCTATTTATGGTAAAAGATTAAGAATTAATTACACTGGGGATGATAGTTCAGTGGTTTGAGCATCAGCTCAGAAATAACTGGACTTGTTGGGAAGTCAGTGGTTGAATTCCAGCAGGGCCAGTTTAAGCCGTTCATCCCAGTGAGGTAGTCAAGCTGGGCTCCAGGAAGGTTACCGCCTGCGGGTCTCCGGGGCTACTATTTAAAAACCTAAATCTTACGTATGAGTGTTATGGGACAATGCAACAATTTCCCCTAAATACATGCGATATTGTGCGGCACAGAAGCCCCATCCCTCAGGGGTAAAGTGACAGTATTAGTGCGTGAGGATGCACGAGGGCTCACGCTCTGTTAATTTACATGACCTGAATACGTAGCTCTGCTTCCTACAGGAAAAATGCATGAATATTATTAGTGGTTTGGATACTATATATTTTAATGGCAAAACACAGGGGGCAACTTCTGCCTTTTCTTTATACCAACTGAAAACAAACAGATTTTTATAAACTGGGTCTTCCTGTCTGATACATGACTGTCATTTATGTTAGCTGCTACCCAATATTTCAACCTTCTTCTCACAGCATATTATAACATGACAACCATTCCACTGTGGATATTAGCAATGCTTTAAGGAAATTATTTTTATTCCTCATTATATTGTAGATTACCTGAGAGGTTGTTATTATTAACAGCAATTAGCATCAGACAGCAATTTATAATTTCCAAACCCAGATACAAACATTAGCAAAATATTTGCCAATAGAAAGCTATGTGTTGCTCCCATTGCGTGAAAAACAAATTCTAGAATTCAAGTGATTTGTGTCTTTACAACTGATTTGGGAAGCTTATACAAGACTTATCATACAAATAGTACATCAGGGATAGTTTCAGTAGACTATAAATTATTCTGAAACTCTGACTCACTCTCAAACAAAACATTCTTAGTCTGAAATCTCTTACAGGCAGTCTTACTATAAAGCAAGAAAAGCTTAAGAAACCACTCTGAAGAAAACAGTAATAAAATTTTATAAAGAAAAATCATTTGTAAAGCCATCATTATTAAGAATTATATTTGGACTCCGGGCTGAGAACTCAGCTGATGTAAGTCTATCCTAATGCCATTTAATTGAGTTATATAGATGTAAACCACAAAAGAATCCACTCCTGAGCCTACCAGGAAAACAATCTCTGATTGCATTCTCTGCAGACTTTGGTCACTATAAATACATAATAACCATGCAAGGATGAGCCACACACGCAGGGTTTTGGTTAGAATATTATGTACTCATAAACAGCTTTAAAATGCATATATAATGCTTGGACCAAAGGATGTATCTTTATATTATGGGAAAACAAACTTGCCCGTGTGAGTTGGATTTTTAACCTCCCCACATGGCCAAGATTAGAGGACAGAAGAGGAGAGTTCAGGCTTTCAGAACATTCCAGAGGTGGAAGAAAACAGGGATCTCGGCACCTCTGCGAGAAGCTAGGCTGGGAGTGAAGGCACTCCCCAAAACACCTCCAGCAACTGGCCAAGTAGACCCATACAGGCTCATCCTCTTTCCTAGGAGGCTTGGGCTCTCCAGCATTGGACCCATGCAGGAGCCAGTCGTGGGCTACAGATGCGCTCCGTGCTCCTAGGCTGATGTAGTATGGCAGCACTCACTTCATCTAGTGCCTTCTCCTGTGCTTTTTCTCCTATGCCAGAAAGCAACAGGTTACTGGGGAGGTGAGGGAAGAGGTTATTTTAACATTAATCTATCATAATACTTTCACTAAGCGATAGCTTAAACAATACTTTTCCGACAGAAGCAAAACAGCTGATATTTTGTCTCCTTGAATCATTAGCAAAAAGCTGAATTTCAGAATACAGAATTGTTACAAACCTAACAATTGTAGAGTAGTAAGAAGAAAGCATGTACCAAGGGATTTCTCAGCAGAAGAATGATATACTAGACAAAAATAAAAGGATATACCATATGTTGAGTAATAAAATTGGCAAACCTAGGAAGGTTCAAATACTGCTATTATACACATCTGGGCAAAATGGGGGGTGGGGGTGGAAATCATTAAGCAATCTGAGAAGTCCCAAACAAAGAAACTGTAAAATTCTGAACTGTAAAGCAAAGGAAACACACTTAATCCCTCAGGAGTTTAAGTATGTATTTCAACTGGGTTATACCATCCCTCATAAGGACATGGAAGCACACAAAAACCTAGAGACACAATATAGCCACTGTGAGCCTGCCGGCAGAAAGCCAACTGGCTTCAGTACCCAACAGCCCTGGCACCTGTTGGGTTTATCATCAGCAAATGCATTACCTCCTTGGGGCACACAGGGAAGCAAAATACTCTACAAAGTGCCCGTTTTCCAGCAAAAATGCACGATTGCGTACTGCAAATATTTTAAATCAGGATTTCCAGCTGCAAAACAAGCCTCTCTCAATGCTGAAGTAGTTGGGACTTTCGAGCGTTGCAAAGTAATGTGCAGAAATACATAACCAAGCAGCAAATAATATAATCCTACCCTCATGAAACTGTTTCATGTATAACCGCAGATGTAACCTCTTCCATGGCCTCCCCTGAGGCTAATTTATTTATGAATGTTCTTATTAAAAATAGGACTACTCACATAGTAGCTTACTTTTCAGCATGAATAGGGGAGGCAGGATAAATGCAGTTTAATGAGTAAATGTCTTATGACAAGACATCTCTTTTTATGGGTCCATGTAGCCTGGGTTCACCCCGCCAGACTGAAAACACTGCTCTCTCCTCCATGCTCATCGGCCACCCCAATAACAGACCCTTGCACACGGTGCAGCATGCCACGTAGGTTGGGTATTTTGACGTGGCTTTTTTTTGGTTTGCTTTTTCAAAATGCAATTAAAAGTCCTGTGGCTTTATCAGAAGTTTAGAAGGAAACTGCACACAGGTAGCCAGCTACTACTACCTTGGACTACAACATAAAAAATAATATATATCCCTAATCCTACATTAACACAAATTGCCTTATCAAAAAATAAAAATAAAAATTTTAAAAAAGTGGTTTACAAGATAATCTCATGACTCTTGGCAACATGGAAAGGTTTGTTATTGCCGTCGCTCTACTTGTTCTTAAAAGGGAGGAGGCGGCGGCTTTGCCCTAGCAGGGTAGCAAATGGCACGTAAAGGGGACGAGGATGCAGGGCAAGTGGTGGTGGAAATCTTGAAATTGGCCTTTGAGAAAAGAGGGGCTGAGGGGATGGGGGAGAGGTTGGGGAAAGGGAGGGAGTATGGCTGTCCAATGGGGCTGGGGAAACGTTCTGAAACATAAGGGATGGCATGCAATAAATAATGAAAAAGCAAAATGTGAAAGCACAACGTAAAGGGACACACAAAGAAGGCTTTGAACAATAGAAGGGCATCAGGGGAGGAGACGAAACAGAGATGTCTTTGAATGCCAAAGGCACCAAAGGGAAAATTTCTGCCATGCTTTTCATCCCTACAAACAGTGACTTCTGTTCAGGGCTTCTGGAAAAGCACGTGGTGGATTTGGAAAAGTCTCCAGCCATGGAGAAAGACCATGATGGAAGATCTTCATTTAGGGGACGACCTGGCAAGATCCTGACAGCTTTCAGCAGCTGTACTCGGAGTCCCAACCGCCCGCCTGCCGCTCCGCCGACGGCTGCGATCACCCTCGCTCCCCTGCCTGTCATTCTCAGCCCATATCAAATGAAAGAGAGATGGGGCAACCTTGGCAGCCTGCGTGATAGACGGGCAGGAGTGGGACCACAGGAGGAGCTGCTGAAAGGTCTGAAATTGCTGATGTGTCCCACAGCATGAAGGACACTTGCCATGCATAATGGATAGGATGCTGAGTATTTTCTGAGTATCCCAGTTGGCCTGTGTACCACTTGCTGCCTGCTTCTCAAAAAGGGAAGAAGAGGGGGGAAAAAAACCCAAAAAAACCAAAAAACCTTGTGAAATTCTGTGACGTCGTATCAGAACAGCTTCTGTGTTTTGAAAGAGCCATTTGTGTGTTGCCACCTTCCAGAACAATGCAAAAATAACAGGGCAGGGGAAGGCTGTTGCATTTGCAGTCGTACCTGCCCAAAGCAGGGGGATGCGGCCAGTCCTGCTGGAGCCCACGTGGGCCAGGTCCTGGGGCCAAAGGCTGAGCTTTTTAGTGCTTGAAAATAAGGCATAAGCACTTTTTATTTAATAAAAATTAAAATACAAAGACTTCCTAAAACAGCCAACAGAATTACTGGAAGCAGAAAACAGTTTACTGCTGGAAAACCAATATCCAAAACACCTTCAAAAATCTGTGAGTTTTCATAAACACTGGACATTACCTGAGCTACGGACTTCACTGCTCAATCAGGGTATCAGCAACATCAGTACAGCAAAAAGCTTTTCTGGTACTCATAGTGGATGGGAAAAGAAATCAAAAAAACCCCAAACAAAACTGAATTCAGCTTTTCAAAGGGGAAGCTTGCATTTAAATTTCGCTACCCAACAGCGTCAAGCAAGCCACAGCAGCCCTTTCCCTGCCGTTCTCAAATTAAAGTGAATCAAGATCGGAAAAATTCAGGCACCAGTTGCCACATCCAAGATTCCAGATATTTGCTTCAAACAATATTTCAAATTCTACTCATAATTGGCGAAGCTGCTTTCACACATGCGTATGTTGCACCTTGGTTATATGCTATTATATATCTGGTTATATACTCTTGTATGATGAAGACAGTCAAAAGCAACAGGGTAAAGGTTCAGTAGGATTTTATAAAGTCTAGTTGTACACCACGGTAGTTTGGACAAGGAGCAGAAACTGCGAAAAATTGATTTTCTTCAGTTTCCACAAGTGTGGAAACCAGGATTTTTTAAACCAAATTAAGCCCCAAAATGTAATTAAATCCATAAAAGCTATGAGGAAATTGAGTCCGTACCACATACTAATGCTTAAATTTATAAGTGGTGGAAAAAATCCACAGGAAAAAACACATTAAATTCTATATATTAGTGTAACAAAATAAGGAAGGGAATTCTTTAATAAGTTATGCTTTTTATGTCATCTAGTTACCAAAAACAATATTTAGGACTCCAGTTTTTCAAATCCGTATCAATTAAAAAAAGAGTGCAAGAGCAATGTTTTGGTTGGATCAGTGTCACGAGGAGGGAAGCAGAGTTGCTTGTGGAACAGCAGGAGAATGGAACAGATTTTTAGAGTGTTAAAATAATAAAAATAAATGAGGATTATGTGCACTACCACTCACAAGTTTGAAAATTTGACTAAAAAGAATAATAAAACAGTATCAGACAAATATAGGAGATTCTGGATTCTAATAACAATGTTTCTTACTGATGCAGAGGGGAAAAAACTGACTGAATTCACAATTACTTTTTGTGAAAGCTCATTTATGAAAACATGTAGTATGATGGTGAATTTTTTTTCCTTATTAGAGACAAAAGATATCCTATATTCTGAAATGAAGTACTACACACAGTCTTACATGCACTCATGTGCATGCAAAGTGATCTCAGTTTAAGGATAATGTATTTTTGTGTTCAACCATTTAAATTATATTTAAAGATATTTTAAAGAAAGTTTTATAAATTGTTTAGCCAAACCAAAGATTTCTTTTGCACTTATTTTCCTAAAATGCTTCACTCAAGATGGTAAAGTCTGCATAATTTTATTGATCTCAAAAGGTTTTTCAAGAGATGACACTTCATTTCAGAGGTAATCTCAAAGTTGAACATCAAAGTTTACATTACTTTTCTTCATATTTTTTCCATTTTCTTTTTTTCTTTTCTCATTTTGAAAGACTTTATAAAGAGCACATGATCTTAAGCAACATGAATCTTCAGAGGATTGCTAAAATATTTGATGATTGTGTCCAGAAGCTAAGTAATGTAAGGGATTCCACTGCTGTACATATTTCTGGAATATTATCTGCAGAAACTATATCTAGAGAAAAGCACTATTACTTAATTCAAGCGCTGGAGATTACTTAGTGCAAAGCTCTGTAGATATATCATTAACAACAATAATAAAATACAGCTATTATTGTGCTCATCAGATTCTCAGTTTTCAATAGCAGTGAAGAAAGCCTCATAAATTTCCAATATTGCATGTGATATATTAAAAAAATCTCATATATAAGGACTATTTCCTAGTGATTTTTTTTATTCCATTAAGTTTTTTAAGGATACTGCAGCCAGCTTTCTCTCCTACACACCCTTTGCAAAAGAGCAAGGCACAGGAAACAGAGATTTTAGGATAAAGAGGGAGTACGATCTCTAAACCAAATCTCCCCTGGCATTCTCCCCAAACAAGAAGCATGTGAAAACTGAAAGAGAATCTGGTCAGTCAAGAAACCGTAGCTGCAGAGCGCACTGCAAGAGCACGTAAGAACAAACAAACAGTTATCTGATGGCTTCAGGAAAAGGAAAGTGTAGGAGGAGGAAATAATATTAGTTACCCTGCAAGTACCACTCACAACTGGAGTAACAGTGACTGTGAAAGGAAATATTGCAGCTCCATTAGCCCCCAAAGGATTATAAATCTTTTGGCCTTTGGGAGCAGGTAAAAAAAAACATTTCAATCATTAAATAATAAAGAACAGTGCTGAAACCTTACTGGTGATAGCATGTGCAATCAGGTGTTGGCCAGACGGACGGGAAGTGATTTACAGCAATGGCTTTGGTGGGTAAGGAGATTTCTCTTTGTAAATATAAAAAGATGGATCCAATTTAGTAGTATGAAAAATCAACATGTAGATTTGGATAAATTCTCTAATCTTGCAAAGAATTTTATCATTTTTGAGTTCTTGGCCAACTCTGTGTGGTTTCTTAAATAGTTTTCTGAGGCAAGGGAAAAGGATGAATGAAATTTTTCATTTGTAGGAACTGTAGTATTTTTAAACCTTGGTTTCAAACAAAAAAGCAATTAGGTTAAACATGGAAGACCCCAAAGAAAAAAACTGATCATTGCAATAAATAATATCTGAAAACCACAGAAGCTTCAACATTAAGAAGCTCTTTCTTTTAGTCAACTGGGAAACAGCTACAGAGTGCCAATGGAATGATGCGGAACAAAAAGGTATCAATAATATATGAACTTTTATAAAAAGATTCAAAGCTAACAGGAGTCAATTAAAATATCACTTCAAAAGTAAATTAAAAGATCACTTTTGGATTGGATTTATGCCCTACAACACTATTATAAAACCTAGAAAACAAAACCCCTTCCACTTCTGCTCCACATAGCACCTTCCCAGTATAATCCCTTGCATATAATTGTTACAGTGAAATAAAAATATACAGATATAATAAATTATTTATAACATAGCAGAACATGTGAATCGTTAAGTGGCAGATGTTAACAGGAACAGTAGATTTTCACGTATTTTTGAGAAATGCTGCAAGTTGCTGACAGAGAAGATACAGAATAAAATTATCCTGTTGGCTAATTGAATTCCCAGAGCTCCTTCTGAACAGAAAGAGTTTGGTTTAGTTAAAGAAATTTTTCATACATGGATATACTTTAATGCACTGATAATGAATTACAATTTAGACCAAATTATTTACAATTCTAATTAAATTACACTGCAATATAGGATTTCGGCTATTGATTTAACTCATCTAAAGCTACGTGACAGACGATTCAACTGCAAGCAACAAAAACTCTAGCCTTGATCTCAAGAGGCTTTGTACATTGTAAGCACTCAAGTCTTAAAATTACACTTTGCTCCCAGTTTTTAATCACTGTTTAGAAGAGGCAGCTGTGGTAGTTTTCCCCCAGTAAAATAAATTTGCTTGTAATCGGATAATTTTTCTGAGTTGAATTGCATTGATTTTGCAAGATTTGTTAACACAAGTCCAAATTACAATTTAAAAAAATACCCGTGATGTAGACAAACACCCTCACATCCATGCTTTCTTCCTGGAATTTCTTAAGCCATGCCTCAATGGAAAAGGAAGAAGTAGAAAAACAGATGAAGTGAAAAGCATTGCTGAAATAACACCACTGGCTGATTTGCTCTAAGTTTTCTGTTAAAGAAAACTCATTGAAATAATTTCACACTAGCCAGACTGGGAAAATAGCTTAAGACTTTATTATTATTATTATTATTATTACTGTTATCTAGTTTCTTATACAAGTTTTGGGTATCAAACCTTAGAAAATAACTGTGGGCTTTCTACATGTTTATAAAATGTCAGAATAAACCATGGGTAGTAAAACCTCACTTGGAAAAAAATGGTCACTATGTTAAGAAAATGCAAAAACCATGATGCCTCATTAGCTACACATCATCAGTACAACTTTCCTGCAGTTGTGCTCTGCACCTATCAGTCTGTTGATCACTGTGCTCATTTGTGGCCATCGAATTAAAGCAGACAATGATGTAAATGATAGACTGTTGTCGTCATCCCAACATATACCTTCTTGTGTATGCCACAGCCAATATGGCATTTATTAGAGGATTATTTTTTTTTTTTCTAATAAGCATTTGGTAAAGGAAATCTCATATATGAATGCACAAGTGTGTTTTACACACCTATTTAACTTCTAGAGAAAAAAACACCAAAAATGGATGGAATCTAACAGTAGCTTAGACATTCATTACATGGAGGCTCGATCCCACAAGCATTCACATACAAGCTCACACACAGAGAAGTTGTTTTCTTTAGGCAGCAGGACTACCCTCCGCTGTTAGTACTCAGCATTTAAAAGACACAGTCTTAAAACACTATGCATTGCGGGGAAAAAAAAAAAAAAAAGATTTCTAGATGAATGAAATTACTGCATTTCCATAAAATCCCCTATTAGATTTACTTCACTTTAAATAAAGCTTACTTGCAAAATTTTAATGCAGCCTCTCTCTGTATCAATTAGCACTATTACAGAGGGGGTGGCCTCTCACCTTTGCAGGCTGTGATTAAGGGCCAGAAATTTTATTGATTTTTCTGCTAGCTTGATTTCCTTCAGCCATCTCACTGTCTAGAAAACACTTCCTGCTACTCTCCCTGCTTACCACTGAAGGAACTTCACCTTGTCCAGGAATGCTGACTGTTTATACAGTGCAAAGCTGTGCTGCCATCAATTAGTCACAGAAATTAAAAAATTAATTTAGTCCACTCATCTAGCAACGATTTATTGATAAAAATGGGCACCATCACTGCCAGCAGTGCCCAGATGAACAGATCTAGGTTCTGCTGCTACAATCTCGCCACCAGAGTCAGGACCTTAACTGGCCTCCTCAGTAAAATTACAGCCACACTTTGGAAAGGATTTTGAAGGTAAGCAGTAAGTGTAAAAGCTTATTATAAAAACAGATGTAAAAAGCACGATTAAGTCATACAAATGCAGTGCTGAAAACACAGTAAGCATTTAATAAATAATAGCTTATGCCCCATCCAAAGTATCTAGAGTCCAAACACTGGATAACACTATTAAGGACTGATTTTTTTCCTCATATCTCACCTTCCAGTCGAGATTAATTCTTCTATTAGTCACATAGTGGCTTTAACTGAAAATATTGTGGTTTCACCTCTCCATAGGCAATCGCAACTACAGCTGAAAGAGAGAAGTCCACCGCCTGGTTCCCAAAAATCTGAAGTAAAATCAGCAAAACTGGACAAAGAAACTTGAAAAGTAACCACTGTATTTTTGCCTAACAAGGTCACTAGAGTGGGAAGAGTAGTAGCAACCAAAGTTAGTTCAATAACTAGATCAACACCAACAATTATAGCTACTTTTTTTTTTAAAAAAAACCCAAATCCTAGTATATCTTTTCCCAAAGAAAAGCAAGAGGAAGCAAAGAAAAAGAAAAGCAAAGAAAGCATGAGAAAGAAAAATACCAGTAGTTGTGTTAGATTAATAAAAGTTTTAAGCAAAATGGAGAAAACTTACAACAGAGGGAAAGCTTTGCCTTATACTAATTCACATTTACTTTAAAAAAACGTTAAAGACATTGTGCATTACAATGCATTTAGCTGAACCTCCACTCACAGGGACATATTTTTCCTCCTCTGTCACGCTTCATTTTTCCTACTGAATCTAGAGCCTCACTAAGTCAAATATTTTTTGAGAGTTATCTCTAGTTTGACTACAGAAATACATTACTATCTGAAAAGACCCCTAATGTTCTTATGAGGGCAAAGATGCTGAATAAACACCAGCTTGGTTTTTATTTATACTAATGTTTTAAATAGCTTTTAAAACATTCTAGGAGAGATGATTTTTATTTATAGCTTAGATTTTTGTGTGTCACATTTTTAAACAATGAGGAGAGTGAAGAGAAACTCTGCTGTGCACATTAGACATCAGGCAGACATCAGAAAGGTGTATAATTTCAGAAATGGAGAGGCCACATTATAAAAATAACATTGTATTTGCTTATGTTACTCACTTCTCTCCCTACTATTAAAGCTGAAATTCTGTGTTGTGGCACAGGTTTCTTGGAGCAACACACAACACCACTGAGAAATCTTCCTGAAACCTTTGCAGCATCGCTGCAGCTCTGAGAATAAGGAATTAGAAAATGTGACATTTGACAGGCAGTGGATAACAAGGTGCAAAAACTGCAAAGTTCCTGTAGGTAGAAAGAAAGCAAAGCAATGTAGTGGAAGAAAAAATTCCTGACAGCTCTGACACATGGGACCGATTTTTCTCCTCGATGCACATGTAGTTCTCCTACAAGTATAATGAGAGTTGTGCACATATGGTAAGGAAGAAAGGTTACTCCACAGAGCAAACTGTCCGGCCATCCTCCTTTAAAAATATTAAGTCAAAGAAAGTATAAAGATGTTTTTGGTAACTTTTTGAGGCAGCTAACCTGTTTGCCTAAGGCTTTAGGTCACTTCAAAGTAGAAGCAGGAAAAGACAAATGTTTATAACATCTCAGTGAATGTCTAATGCCTAAAATCAATCACTTGTCTACTCGAAAGATAACTCCTCCAATTCCAGTCCCCAAAGTAACAGCTACATCAATCCAACAGAAAGCAAGGATAAGAGGATTGATTGCAAAAACTGAGATTTCAGTGATTAAAAAAATATTGTTGAGTAGCTGAATTACTCAAATGCTTCCATTTAATGTCATCTATGTATTACTCCGGGAATGGAGATAATAAAACCCCCTTGTTACTCCAGGCCAATAACAGGAGCTTCCAAGGAGAGTAAATGAAGCACAACAGCAGATTAGCTGTGATTATAATACTTGAACCTAAAATTGCACAGAGGTTCAAGCATGGACATGCATTACTCTAGTCATGAAGAACACGTATTGGCTGACAACCAGGGGGCTGCCACTGTAGCTCTGCGATTCAAATTTTTCCTGTTTTATCCAGGTAGCAGTTATAGGGTTAAACTTCCAAATTATCAGAACGCTAGTTGCTGGTGAACATGCTTCTCTAGATTTTAGATGCCCTTTTTCCTCCTGAATGCTAAAAAGGCCCCTCTTCCCTCTTGCAGATCAGAGCAGGTCCCTCAGCACTACACAGTTACACCCCAGGAATGCAAAACGATTCCTTCAGCCACCAAATGGTCACTGAGAATGTACTTTCTACTGCTTAAGTTACAGGCTATTCTTTCCAGTGCTGCTTTTCAGAACACTAAATTTGTTGGCTTTTCAAACCCACTGCTACGTACAGCTCTAAGTGGGTTCCACAAAACCAGGCCCGATCTCCTTCTAGGTGCAGCAGCATCTCTTCTCTGGAGGTGGAAACATCTGTGGCGCACACAAAGCAAGACCAGGCTGCCCGCAGAGCCCCGCTGCGCCCCGAAACCATGTCTGAGAAAGGAAGTGGCTTTTCATCTCCATTGCTGGAGAGCCACGGAACACTTCCTAGACACCACTCCCCTCAGAAAACTTCAGCTCATGCTTTCCTGCACACACAGGATGCCTCCGGGATGGGGCAGGACAAAGGAGACGCTCTCCAAGCCACCTGAAGCCCAGCAGGATTTTCATCCCAAATTTTCAATGGGCCACAGGCTGAGTATTAAAAAGACTGGTGGAGGTATCAAAGATGGACATCCAACTTTAAGCCAGCAAGCTAAAAATTCAGCTCAGTTTAGTTTAAGCAGTTCTGTTTAACTGATCTCAACACGTCAGCTTGGTCCAGGTAAGAACAAGATCTGCGGTTGTTTACTACAGAAGGACACCTTATAGAAACATGTGCATTACGCATATGCATTATGTTAAAATCTTAATTCTTCTAAACCTTTAGCATGAGACTGCAGAGAAGGCTACACCTCGCAGGCAACGGCTAGAAGAGAACAAAGTTGGTTCTCCAAATGTATGTTTACATGGAATATAGCTGAGGTTGATTAAATGTGATTTCCATTTATTTTAAAGATGTAAAAACTTGAAGTCTTCATACAGTATTCTAAGTTATAGGATGCATCTTTTGCATTAATTAAAAATGTAACAATATCATCCTCTTTAAAGAAGTAACTTACATTCACACATTTTTTAAGTTAATTCTTAGGAAACTTTGTCAGCTCAAATGAAATTTTATCCTTAATAAAGAGCCCTTCTGAAACAAGAAAAAAAGTCATCAAGGGAAAAAAACCCACCCTATGATGAACAGCACAATCTAGATAATAGCCATCTCGCCAAGAACATGTGAACTTAGTTTATAACATTTGAAGCAAATTCATTCTTAAAGTAATTAAAAGAATAAATAAATACTAACTTCAGCATTCCCTACACACCCTCTCTGCAGAGTTTTCCTGTAAATAGCTTGATTTTCTCACTAGAAATTACACCAAAGACGACAAAGGAGATTTTACTGTCCACCGCCCAAAGACATCAAGCCGACATGTAAAAGCAAGTTAAAAGAAAGGGAAGAAGCAAAAATATAGTAATAACTACTTAAAACCGCAAAGTTTTCTAAAGGTTTTATTTTAAAATCGTCCTTGGCCATTCTCTATTTCCATGCTGAACCACGCTCGTGAAACTTTGAGGTTATTTTGAAAAGTCTGAAATACAAATAAAGCTATTTAATATTCTGACTTTGTAAAACAGGTAGGTAGAGTTCATGTCAGATGGGCTCCAAACCCACCCCAGCAGATCAGGGGCCAAGCAGCAGGCTGCGGGTAGGTCCCCTGCTGATGGACCTCAGCTCCTGCCCACCACTGCCCTTGCAAACATGACCTACTCTGCCCACAGAGCCATAAAGTCCTATCACCTGAAATACTTTACAAGTGTGAATTATCTTCCCAGTCCAGACCATCACTTGGAAGAGACAATATGAAGGAAAGAGGATGAACTGCCTGCAGCATTCTGGTCCTGCAGTGGGCAGAGTGAATGTGTTCACCCAAAGCCCTCGACTGTAAACCCAGTCTCATATAGCACATGTATGGACTTGTAACGATATCTACACAAGTATTTACATATGCACAAACACACATACGCAACTTAAAATCACCTTTAAATGATTTTCAGAATTCCTCCTCTCTTCACCTGTGATTAAACAACCGAGTACCTAAATAATTGTAAATTAAAACTGGTAAGAATAAACTAAACTGTTACAAAAAAAGAGCTTAATAAGGATATAAACAAGGTGGTCTTTCTTTAGCCCTACACCATGGCTATTGTAAAGAAATATGAATGGGTACCAAGCTCTCATCTAAAATTCCGTACTATTCCAACAAGCATGCAGCAGAAGCAAAAGCATAGCAGCCTACATGATAAATACTTAGGTGCACCTTTTATCCATTACAATACTATCTCTCATGAAAGAAAATGTACTTTATAAAGGAGTTGGAGCACAGATGAAGGATTTTTCTCTTCTGAAGTTGATAATGAATGTTATTAATTTGAAGCCATGCACTTCATTCTGTATGTAGCTACCTATTATTTAAGGTTTTGCTGTTAATCTGTCCCTGCCAGCAGACTCAAAAAGACATACTAAGATCGTTCAAACTAACCATTCAAAAAAAGTCAGTCAGTGCAGAAATTCTGTCTAAATAGTAGTCTATACCTTTCACAAGAACCAGCTACATAATGCATAATATCCTATATAATTTAACAGTCAAAACTGTTATATTACTGGAAAATGAGAAAATATTACCATATGTGAAGACAAGCACTTCTATAAATTAAAAATAGAAAAATAAAGTCATGCAAGCAATATATGCCAGTGTGGTCTAAATATAACTTTGCAAGTGTCAGGTAGTAACACTGTTAACTTGAATTAAAAGTTGACACCAACCAACAGCAAAGATAACTATCCAGAGAAGCGTGCCGCGCTCACGTTTCGTCCCTCGCCCGCAGCCAGCCGCCCGCACGCAGCGCTCCCCCAGGTAGGGCAGAGCTGGGCTGCAGTCACGCACTCCGGCTGCGCCTGCCCAGCCCTCCCAACCCAGCCGCGATGCTGAGAGGTGTAGGACGCAGGCATCAGCGCCTGTAAGTCAACAGGCTTCAGGATTATAACCCGGCCAGCTCGTGATTCTCATCCTCCGGTGCGCATTCAGAGATTTACATCAACAAGGTGATTTCAAAGCGCACACCGGAACCGCTGGTTTGCACAAACACCCTTCGGTGTTGCTGAGGACTGCACGCCGCATCTTCTTCCCGCGTGGGCACGGGTGGGCTCACAGCGGTGCCGACATCAGGTACCAAGGTTAGCAACAATGGCAAGAGGAAAAAAAAGTTCGCCTGTTAAGTGCAGCTCTGCAATAGCTTTCACGATGGTAGTATTAACAAGTCACTGTATACATGAAAAAGGCACTTTTAAAATTAATTTACTAATAAAAAGAAATGTAATAATAAAAAAAAATCTGCAGATGAGTTTTCTGAATATGAGTTATGTCCTATGTGCCAAGATGTTCTGCTCAGGTAAGAACTCCTACTTCTCTTCACTGGAACAATAAAGTCATGCGATCTGTTC
The DNA here is from genome assembly GCA_013400535.1 of Scopus umbretta. Lineage (NCBI taxonomy): Eukaryota > Metazoa > Chordata > Aves > Pelecaniformes > Scopidae > Scopus > Scopus umbretta. The sequence goes on from VZTL01036608.1 coordinate 74,249, forward strand.
CAGCGTACAGAAGGTTTCCAGCAGCACAGGATGACGTTTACGCGGTAAAAGTAGGCCTTCCCTGAAACAGGAACTGCTAATTTTAAACAAGTAATCTTGAAATGTACCTTTAGTTTAAAAAATGTATTGGAAAAAAAAGACATTAAATACTCAGCAGACTGTTTCTGGCAGGGTGTGTAGGGGGTGTCTGGGGTTTGTTTTTATGCAAACAAGGATCCCATTGCCATAAGCACTGACTTTTCCCATTTTGGATTTTGGATCCAGGGCAGTTCTCTGGCTTCAAAACAAGGACCAGCCTGCATCCGGCTTTCGCAAGTGCAACACGCACACACCCCCAGTTCCAAAGGTGCAAAAGCCCATTGCATGGCCAAAACCGCTCCAGGCTAGGAGCAGCTCAAGGCACGTATGCATTTCTGCAAACATTTGCTAGACTTACGTTATAGGGAATACAAGGAAAAAAATAAAACAAAAAACCACCGACCCAGCATCTTACAACATACATTTAACCAAGATTTCCAAACTATTCAAGAAATCATTTCTCACTCCACCACACTCTACAACCTAGATTGTGATCCTAAGTTATTTTGACAGAATCCTTTTAAAGTTCTCCATAGCAGAAAGGGGGGGAAGTCAGTCAGCTTTACATCCAGGAACTGCAAAATCTGGGCTATGGGCTTTTTGTGTTTGCGGTTTGCTGCTATAATTTAAAAACCACACACAGCGCTGGAGTCTTAGACCACTCTTAGAAACGCAACGTTGGAATAAATTAAGAACACTCGTGGGAAGGGGAACTGAACTTTCATGTGGCTTCCTGGAGGCTGTTTTGGCACTGGAGAAAAATCAGACACTACACAGTAGTGGATTGGTAATAAACTAGCCTATAGCGGGACTTACAGCCACTGTCAGGCACTTGGTGACGTGGACAGAAAACATATGTAGAATGAAATCATGGTCCCATGTCATTCCGGAGCGCAATATGAATTTTTGAGTGTGGCATAAATGCCCGCACAAACATACAGATGTAGATGTCCACGTTACTGGGAACAAAAAAATGTATGAGTTTTAAAGCAGGTCTTCCATTTGCATCTTTCTTACTATTATTATCTACTGCATTAAAGAAAACTGTTTATTTTAGAGGACTCCATATTTGCTAAAACAAATGTATCATTATTCATACAACAAATGCAGTGCATATGCATAAAGCAAATAGTAAATTTGTGAGATAAAGCAGAACTGTTCAGGTTTTCAAAACGAGAAAGCGTTTGGTGTTTACTAGGCATAAAAATACATGCAGCACAAAATACTTTTTTGTAATTGAAAGGTCTATTCCTGGCAATTACCACTCGTTTTCTCAAGTTTTCCATCTTCTTGGACAGACAATGATTTAATTCATGTTTTAATTATGTTACAGAGAGATTATTATTCTGTAACAGATAAATAGCATTAAGTCAGTTAGAAGTTATTTCAGGCATTACAAAGTTACTGAGACTCCCTGCTAATACGGTTCCTTTCTTTTCCAACAATTCTCTGTCCCCTACTAATGTAAGAAAGACCTACACAAACAAATGGAAAATGCAGCTACATGCTTCTCAACGGGAAACCGAAATTGGCTACGCACCAAGCACATCAGTATTCAGAGATTTAAAAAAAAAAAGGGGGGGGGGGATCAAATTAAGTTGACTGTCTCCTAGCACTTTTGATTACTCCAATTATAAAATCAAAGACATTCCCATGTTAGTAGTGATGCCAATGGGCGGATGAATTAAATACGTTTTCACTACGAGATGTCTCCTTCTGAGGTTCACTGCCCTCCTGTTTTCTAGTAGTACATAACAATATTCATATTTAGCTCTGTAAGATAAATCCTACTGCTATTAAAGACAGCATAGAATCTACCAGTCCAAGCAGACTTTGACTAAAGAAAATGCGAATACAATGAACTAACACACCACCCCATGCAAGAGAATGGAGCATAGTACTGCAAAAGGCATAAACAAACTTCAAACATCAAGAAATCAATCAGTTTCTCAGAACTTTTACATGATATAATCAAACATATAGTTTAACTTGTTCATTAAAATCTTACTTTGCTAATCGAAGCAGTTTCTTCCCCCCCATTCCAAATCAGTGCAAAGAGCATCTGAAAGCTAAGACGTGCTAAGACATTCAAAATATCTAAAAGTCAACGCTAGAATTTACCTAACATTTTTCCTAAAAATTTATCATATTTGTTGGCAGAAGGCTGTTCAAGGCATAGAGGCAATTAGTTCAGATAGCATGCTGCAGAAAAGGACGAAGAATCCCCCGAGATTACTAGAAAAAAATGCGAACGCTAAGGGCACGTTGTTCAATGTGATACACCCCCCCAACAACCAAACACAGATGTACGATTAAAAGGCCAATTAAAGGAACATTAACCTTTAACCAAAAATATAACAGTAGTTTAAATTAGTCAAGAAAGTCAGAGCAGAATGTTATTTCAAACTCCTTTTCCTATGCAGACTTCTTTAAAGTGTTATCCATTCATTTTTGTTTTATGAGGGCAACACTACCCATAAAACTAACATTTTTGAGGTTAACACATGGCTAACTTGGAGAAACAATGTTTTCACAAGAATGTAAAAAAAAAAAAAAAAGCCAGACTACACCACAAATCTGTAATACGCATCTTACACATTTTGAAAGTTAAGGTGGCAATGCAAGTTTAAACCAGGATTCACTTTCGACTGGAGTAGATTTATCAGTAAAGTATCCATATGTTTATGCAGCATAGTTTGCCACACATTTCTAACACTCAATCCTGTAATATTAAATTCCAATTTCAAAAAACAACCATAAACGCTCTAATACAGGGGTTATACTGAAGTTTAATGGTTAAACAGAAGGCATTCAACAATTTACTGCATTAGGTGATCAAAAGGTATATTGGCGTAAAGTAAACTTAGGAGTAACATCTAAAATGGGGATGAAATAGTAAAAGGCACTCAAGTTCAGTTGCTTAAAATAAAAAACAAAGTAGTGAGAGAAGCACAAAATACAGGGAGCAGGAAAAAAAAAACCAAAACCCAGCAATGAATCAACAGACATGCCTCTTATTAACTGCAGCACCCCGTTACAGGCATTTTTCTAATTGACACTGAATTAGCATTTACTATCCCAGCGAGAGCTCTACGCGGCAAACACTTGAATGGAGGCTGCTTGATGGCTTGGCTCCTGCTCGAGGTGGAACGAACAAGATTTAGCAAGCGGAGGGAGCGGCGGCGGCCCGGACCGCCGAGCACCAGGCTCCCAGCCCGCGTGCTCGCGGCGAGCTATGCGCGCAGCCCCTGCCCGCCGCCCCTGGCCCGCACCTCTAAAACAATGTATTAATTATGCATTCGCCAGGAGTTTGGAGACTGTGCTTAATATGATTAGTGCTGCTGTCTACCCAACTTAAGTGCTGACGTGTATTTTAAAAGCTGAGAGTAGAGCGGATGTCTTCTGCCACCCAGAACATTAGGTTTGAAGTCTTCTCAGAGGGCAGAGAATAAAGATGAAATCTTTTCACAAGTGGCATAAAAGAAATGCCAATGCTCTTGCACATCCCCCCCTACCAGTACAGCTCTGCCTTGTTTTCTGTGGGTTGCTTTTCGGTCTGGTTTTTTTTTGCTTTACTATTACCAGCAACAACAAAAACTATTTTCCTGTAATGAGAGTTTTTCAAAATAAAAGATATTTTATGTTTATGGGTCTGTTAGACTCTGCCTAGCTCCTAAGTGTGCCATCTAGTATATTTTCTCTAGCTTCCCAAGTTAGTTCTCTTGAAAATAGTTTAATAAACAGTAGTCAACATTTGGTTTTTACCCTTTATTAGCAGAAGAAAGAGTAAGTCATTAAATTAATGATTTGAAGATATTTACTTTAAGTAAAAGGTTAAAAAAATGTACAAAATCTGCCTTGAAAATTATTTTGACAGTATTCTGGCATTTAATAGTATACTTACTACCATGGCTATTTTAAATGTCTGTCAAAGGAACTTTTTATTTGTGTGCATTTGCTTGCCATCAATTGCCAAAAAGACTCTAAAGATGAAGCTAAACGTTAATTAAGGTTAGCTTCCATGAAAACAAATCCCACAAGTGTCTCAGGACTAAATTTATCACCCGATTTTTGAAGTTGTGATCTGCAGAAACGTAGGCCACTAGCACAGCCAATGAACTTGAAATTAAACTTCAAAGGGAAAACTTCACGTTCCAAATTGTTTTAGTACAATGAAAGAAAAAGACAGCTTCAGAAGTTAGTTTTATTAATTGTAGACAGGATCCTTGAACAGATCCTTAGCTGGCACACTCTGGCCGGTGCTATCTTACAAGATGAATCTGTGGAACTGAGCCCCGCGCTGACAAGAGACGCCGTGCGTACGTTGATTACGGCTTCAGGAGGACCACCCAGAAAGACAACCCCATGAAATAACTCTCCTCCAGCAGCATCAGTTAACAGGGCACATATATGCCAAATACAGCATCTGAATAATCAAATACTTCCCAACAATTTTAAGTAGAAATCCACATATTACAAGAAGACAAACTGAAAACACTTACTGCTCAGTAGATGGTGTCAGTGTTGTTTGATGCTCATGCTACTCCAGTCCACCAGCAAACCTGTTTCTGTCCTAACTCAAGTGGTCTTTGGTAAAACTAATATTCCAGAAGAAGAAGGGAACTTGCCATTTATATAGATGAAAACATTTTCATGCCCTCGATAGCAGTGAAGTTGCTCTCTAGCTGCTGCGCATTTCCAAATATTTTTGCATCAGCCACTGCAGGAAAGCCCTGTACAGTGAACACTTCCATCTCTCCATGATATTTATGCTTTGTTTTTACTGCATCTGTTTTAAAATATCACAGAAGACTCAGTGTTGAAAGCTATCGACCAGATGAGCACCCTATTCTCTCTGCATTCAAGCCTTGGTTACACTTACAACACAGGCTGATGCTGAAGTTTCCTTTAACGACTCTTCAATCCCATAAACATGCTATTCTATGCCTGTGCTCTTTGGGGCATCACACACAACCCTGCAATCTCCCAAACCAACCCATACATAAAAGCAGAAAAGTTGAAACGGGCCATCATGCATTTACACTACCTGCAGCTGTTACTCTGGAGCAGAAAGATTAAAATTTCAGCAACCCAGTCTTTTCTACATCCCACTGCTGGGTCCTACAGGACACTGATCCACAAAAGCGCAGACTATGGCCAATTGGATAGCACAAGAAAAGTAGCCGTGGACCCATATGGTTTGACTTAACATTAACTGATTAAAGGTATTTTGACTAGTTCAGCAGTTAAATTACATGCACCTGTTACACACATTAGTGGCACCTACATCCTACTGCAAACACAAGGACACCGGCCTGTGGATGTAAAACTCAAGAAGATTACGTTTCACATGTTTAGCACTGGAACAGAGTAGATTTATTTATCAATTTCACAGTTTCCTTGAAATAAACCATTTACATTAAAATAATTACACCTAATATGCCATAAAAATAACATTTATATACTCTATACCTTTTTGTATAAATTGTACTCTTAATTTTATGATCTGTGCAAAAATAATTTATCAGCATCCAGTTTGTATTATGTATTTTCAGGTTTTCCAGGGCAAAGCCGTATGAATCATGAGAGAAAATGTTCCTGTTCTAATAGCTTTAATTTCAGTAACTAACCATAAATAAAGCCAGTCTACCTAACATGTATAAACTTTTTTTTTATGCATTAATTATTTTTGCTCTGACAGCTGGTCACCAATGTATATGCTTTTTTCTGAGCAGAAAAAGGCTGGTGCTTTAGTTCACACGCTAGCCTGACGCTGACTCGGCTTCAGTTTTGGGCCCGTTTTGGTAAAAGGGAGAATAAAGGGGTGTTGTGAACACAAATATGGTAAACCATGTATTGGGGGCACATCAGTACAGAAGACAGGTAGCTATGTTGCATTTCTAAAACTCCTTGCCTTTAGGTTACTGCAGAATAGTAGACACAATTTGCTGGGAGACACAAAACATTTTATCGGAGCAAGTGACATGGGGAGAGGGTGGAGGTGGGGGGAGAAAAAAAACTAAGACACATTTCTGAGCACACCAGTGATCCTCTAGGTCTGAAACAGATGAACTGCTCAGCTGAGTTGGGGCAGGGGAGGAGGTACTTTCTCTTTTGAGCCTAATGAGAAAAGTCAGCACTCTGGCGAGAAAGACAGGGCAAGCGCAGTAGTACTCTAAGGCAGCTAAAGCATATATGCATTTCCTCCACCCAAATAATAAACATACCTGAACGGGCACTGACAATAAACAAAAAGGCTGCAGTGACTTGGGAGAAAGTCTGATTTCAGAAGCAGAAGCCATCCTTCTAGCCAGACACATGAAGCAGATTTTGGATCCCTTAGATGATGGGTTAACCTTGAAATCACCATGCTGAAGTCTTCAGAGCCTCCCTCTGTCCACATTGCAGTTGTGAAGATCTTCTGACTTCATGACAGCAGTTTAAAAATAAGTATTCCCATGTGTCAAAACCAACACTTCAGTAATCTGAGCAGCAAAAGCATGGAGCACTCTTGTTAGCGTAAGGCTCCTCAAAGTCATCTGTGTCTTCTGCAGCAGACTTGGGCTTACACCTCCCTGCTGGCTCTGCTTAAGCTCAGCACAAACTGCAAATGCTTAACCTATGTAAATCAGACATCTTATTGACACCCCTACATGTAGAATGCAGGGTATCTAAGTGTGTAACATATCTGACTTTAAAATATACAGTTCCTAATGCAAAAGCTACAAGTTTGCACAACCTTCCTAAATGCCTTCACAATACATAAGAAATTCAGAGCCCTCCAAATGGGATTCCCAACCTGTTTAGCTGGGACTTACATGACCAAACAGGAAGGGCTGAAAACAGGGGCCTTACTGAGATCATCTTTCTGTCATGGACTGAATTACATGGATTACAAGTACCACCTGCATTAGGCTGATGGGCACTGTCAGGAATCCTATCCTGGATGACATGTCTATGGCACCCCTTTCAAAAGATGCTACTTCTTTTTTCTTATCATGGACAGGAGGCAGTGGTGGCTGCAGTGACTCTCCCTTTATAACAACAGCTCAACACTTCAAAACAGGGTAATTCCACCTCAGAAAGATGGTTAATGTATTTCACAATAATAAGGTCTCAAGATCTTATTTCACCCAAGGACGTGCTCAGACGGATAGACCACTTGGCTTTCCTATCAAGCTGTTCAGACCTTTAAGGGTGGAAGCTGATAGTGGAGAACTGCAGAAGTACCTTAAAATACCAGGTGAGTAGATATCGAATGAGAGGCAGAGGCCACTATGAATGAATAAATGTAAATGTTATGTTACCTGTGGGGAAAAAAAAGAAATCAGCTCAGAACTATTTTTCCTTAGAAAGGATACCACAGAGTAGGAGTAGATAAGTCTATGAAAGAGTCAATTACTATTCAGAAATTATTTTAAAAAGGAAAGAAAAACAAAAGCTAGAGGCACTGTACCAGAGACAGTTGATTGCTGTGATTGATTACTGTCCCAAGAGGTCTTGTTTAATTTTAATTATGTTAAGGACTTGATTAATCAAATTTGCTGTTCTCAGTTCTACTCACCAACAGAGTGTGTCTATGTGTATACACATGCATGTGCCTGTTGAAGGAGGGATGCTGCCCTGAACATACATTGCCACTGTATAAATCCCTTCTATACACTTCTATAGCCCTGTCTACACCTTCAGGGGATGCAGTTTGGGTCTCCCTTTCTCAAAGAGAAGCCTGCAAACCTAGCAAAGAAACGGCAATGGCAATCAAAGGTACAGAACAGCTTCCATGTAGGAGAACCAAGATGGAGCAGCTTTCTTCAGCCTGGAAAAGGGCAAGCAAGGAAGAATATGAGAAATGTCTAAAATCATGAATGGCCTATAAAACCAACAGGGAGGTGAGCGGTCATTGCCTCTCGCAGTGCTAAAAAGGGAAATTGGACCGATTCGTGGAAGGAAGTTTTCACAAAGACACCATCATTGTTTCAAGGAGTCCCTGACACAAAACTTGCTGGAGTCTTCTGGCAACTTATCCCTTTCACACCTGTGCTCATCTTAACCTTAAGTATCTACTACCACATACTTTTGTTACTGATTTTTACCTACTAAAGCAAAATACCCTTTTCCATCTCCACTGCAAACAAATGTGGTGGGGACAGCTCAAGGGACAATGAAAAGAAGGAAATTCAACAGTGCAAAAATGGGGAACAGCTGGAGGTCCTGATCAGCCTTCTCCAGGAGTGCCCACCAAGCCTGCTAGCTCCCAAGGAGCTGGCAAGTGCTGCCCAGTCATGCTCTGTGGAGGATGAGAAGAAGGTCTCAGCTCCTGGGACCTCCCCACATCAGATGCCTCTCCAGTCATCTTCCTCCCAGAGCTGCTGATAGCCAACAGGGCCAGGGCGAGATTAATGAGGAAGTCCTGCGACCCGATGGGTCTGAGACAGGAAGGGCAGCAATGAATCCTGCTAAAGAGAGAATCCTTGCGTCAGACAGCCCTTTGACCTGACCCAGGATGGTCTTTCTTATATGAGAAACGAAGAAAATAAAGCTTGCTTATGATTTAAAACAAGTGGGGAAGGCTTTTTTTCAGTTGCTTATAGAAGTGTGGTTTATGCTCAGTGCTGAACAAGCACTGAAAAGTTGCGCTTTCCCACATTTTTCTTAGGGGAACGTTTGAGCAAACCAGCTCCACCGTTCCCCCTGTCCCACCTGTAACAATGGCAGATCCTCATCTTCAGGGATGCTCTGCAGACCCTGCAGTTAATGCTAGTGATATCTCAACCCACAGACTTACGGACACCTACTGGAGCTGCCTGCATCCTACCATAACAACCTCTTTTGAAAAACTCAGCAGCCTGGGATCTGTGTGCCTGCCCTCAAATGTAAAAACATATTCATAAATAAGTCAGAACCCATCACAATTAAGCTACTTTCAATATTCAAGATCATAATCAAAATCAAAGAGATTGTTTACTCTGAAGATTTCAAGTGACATCTGCCAAAATAAAAATATAGTTTGGAAAAAGACTGTAAAAAGATGACTATGTTATTACCAATAACTTTTACATCTGTCATTAATTTTCACTTGGTTTTATCTGCTCTCCTAGCCTGCATCCAATTTCACATTGACTTGTGTTTTATTACAATCCCAATGCGGATCCCATCAACTGAAAAGACTAATAATTGCCTATGAAATGCCTATGAAATGCAGCAAATAGCAAGGATACTGTTTCCCTTTACTTAGCAAAGCATAAGGTCTTTAAGCAACTGGTAAAAATGAGTATCAATAGTCTTTAAACTGTCTCTTTCCAGAATGCAAGAGGCAACAAATATGTATGTATAAAACAGAATTTTCCCCTAAAACCTGGAAAGGGTTAATTAAGTTATACTTCTTGAACCGGTTAGTGAATGATGTTGAAACGGCACAGAAACATTTTCTGGCACAGTGTACCCTAGACAAACTTCCCCCAGTGACCATAATTTAAGGCTACTTTTTAAAGAGCCTTTTAAAGCTCAGCGTTACAGAGAACTGCTGAGGCCTGTGATAGTATCTCTCTTGCTTTCCTCCCCTGAAAATACACCAAACTCAAAAGTATACATTTAACACCCAAGGGTCCTACCTGTCTTTAAAGAATTTTTATAAAGTAGATGGCTACCTCAGGCTATTTAAGTACTTTGTAGTAAGACATCAATGGCATGTATGGAGATACTCCTTTGATCATTACACCACTGGAAAAAAATAAGAAAACAACCCCTAAATCTTCACCATATAAATTTACGCTTGGAACTCAGCGATGTAAGAATCATCATACTACAAAACCACTAATAGCATTCAATTTAGTCTCTGTGTTCTTGCTCATGTGATAGCCTTTGATATTCCCGAGGATGAAAAATGAATACATTTTACTGCAAAGATGATATGTGAACAAAGCCCTTTTTAATATTGGTTTTCTCTTGAAGAACAAGAAATCAAAAGTTAAAGGGGGAAATCAGTAGCTAGGCCAATTATTAACCAAAACCAACAATAAATGAATGAAACTGGCATTTTTCTCTTTTGTAATTTCTAGGAACACATTTCAAAACTTTTCTTACTATTCTGTTTCTCAGTTCAGAATTCAAATTGAAATTAATATGAGGCAGAATTTAAACCGTTTTCATTTACACTGCCTGCACTGAAGATACAGCACCTCTTCCTCTATCTGTATAATAAAAAGCCTCAACAAAGAAGAAGTTACAGAAGTTTTATTTTAAGGGCTGCTCTTGAAGAGTGAGAGGATGTGAACATCTGTGAAAAACAAGTGCAGAAAGAAGACTAAGATATGTAGATAAATCATTAGTTATATTAAGATATGAAACAGACACCCAAAGAATGGCATAAAATGTAAATGAACTTTGGGATCTGGTCTCTTAATTTGACAGCTGTTTGACAACTGCAAAATGGAAAACTGACCTCAGACAACTGTGTATAAATGAGACTATTAAGCAGAAGAATTTCACATGGAATGATACAATATACACTGCAGTAACTCCTCACATGGGAATAGATAAATGCAGACTGGAATTTTTATTGTCTTTGAAGGTGGTGATGTTAAAAAGACTTGAATTTCACAAAGAGGAGCTGTACGCTACATTATCACAATTAATGCCACTTTCTGAAATACGACGACTGTCGCCTACAGAAGGACACTCACACATAACTCGCAGGCACTTGAAAAACGTACCCAATGAAGCAGCTCTGGAGACACAGAAGAAAACATCTTCTGCGTTGGGGATGCAAATCTGAAGCCAGCAAAAATATACAGTGACTAGGTCACGGGATAACTTATTTGAGGGGTTTCTTTGGAAGTTACGGGTAGTCACAGTTACGCATGGTAACATATATATATATATATATATAGATATAGATATAGATATATCTATATACACACACACACACACACCCCAAAGCAGAACCAGAACAGACGCTGATCCATGAGGAGTCGCTTAAGGAAATATTCTGTAATTTTGGCCCCTATGGTAGGACTTTCTTGGAAAGAGTGGCAAGACAGCAAGGGGGAAACTTCTACTTTGACTGCCTGAAGCACGGTTTAAATCTGACACACTCATCAGTAACAGTGAATAAAATAGAAAACAGGGAGAAAGCCTACTTTCAGACGTAACCAACCATTTCTACTCATAGTTCTGCTCCAGATCCCACTGAAAAGGGCAGATCTTTCAAGAGCCTCCCCAAGCACTACTTCTTCATGTTCTCTAGCAATGCAAAGAGACATTTGTGATAAGTATGTTTTATTCCAAAGCAGCTAAGTACTTGGCGGTTTCCTTTATTTCTCTCTTTGGGACAAATACTTAAAGTCAGCCTTTCCTACATTTGTTTTTTAACCACAAAAAGCCCACAGAGGTTGCACAACCTGCAACAGAATAGACAAAAAACCACTCCAGCACTTGCAGTGAAATCCAGACTTAAAAAGAAAGGTTACAGCTCTCCAAGCACAAAAGGTTAGCAGTAGCAGCAGCAGCAGTACAGCAGTGTTTGGGGGTCAAGGGAAACCAAAGGGTGGATTTTTGGATAGAGAAGCAATTTGCTTTGCAGCTCCTTTCATTTTCAGTAGCAGTTTGTTGGGGAGGAGTTTTAGGGTGTTGGGGGTTTTTTTTTTTGGTTGGTTTTTTTTAAAATCTCTATTCAGTTGTATATCTCAATATCATTCAATTTGTTAGTAACTAAAATGAAACTGAAAAATAAACAAAGCAAATCCCAAACATGTAAAAGAAGACATGAGCACAATCACCAAAACCTTTATCATTCAAACCTCCTGCAGCAAGGAGCCCCACTGTTAACGGCACACTGCCTGAAGAACAGACTCCTTTTGGTCATTTTTTACTAGCCTTTTGCTAAAAGCTCTCATTCTTGTTTTCAAGAAACAGTAAACAACCATTTCCTAAAGATCTTCTCCATGCCAGTTGTGCTTTTACAGACCTTCATCACACTCTGCCTTACTGCCACCTACTTAATGCTATTTGGAAACTAATTATGGCATGGTATTAATACCACTGATTTATTCTTACACAATCCTGGCATAAAAACAGCTCTCAGAGTCCAAGATGACTAGTCTCTAGATATCAGCAGAGCAATGGAACCACATCTGCATGACAACTTGAAGAAAGTTTGTGCTTTATAGGTTATCCATTTTCTCTGACTCTAGCAGTACCTCTAATAAAATATTTTAACTCTCCCTACAAAACCTGCCCTGCTTATAAGCCTCTGCATCACCTCTTGGCCCCACTTCAAAAGAAACTTTAGAAACATCCAGATCAGGAGGGAGTTAAAGTCAACCGTCTTCTTACAGAGGAGGCACGAATGATTTCCACCAGGAGTGGTCCTCGCTCTGAAGACTTTCATCACGGATGAAGAATGTGAATCCAACACACAGATCGCAGTTCAAAGTTTCCCCATTATGGCTGAAACTCTGCCAGGTGACACTCTGCATTTGTCCCTTCCAGACACTGCTCTGCAACTTATCCACAAACTCGTGGGAACTTTCCTCGGAGTGAGGAAAACTTTACTGAGCAGAGACAGCCAGGATGAGCCAGGGGCTGTCCTCCGCCCCGCGCAGTCCCACTGTTGGGAACCTTCTGAAAACGACAGTGGAAACGCTTTGGGAATCAAACTGTAACCAGCACAGTCAGCAAGCTAAACACGGCAGAGTCCTGTGCTTCACTGCAACTTTGTTTTCTAATTCCAATTCAGTTCCCCTGCTGTCTAAGACCATTTCAGACAAAGGTTTTTATAAAGGATGCCCTTCAAAGATAGCATTTTGCTTTTATTGCCCTTTAATAAAGACAAGGCATTCTAAGTCTTAATGCATCTTGTAAAAGATTATTATTTTTAAAAGTATCTAATTTCAGAACATAAAAATGAGTTTGAAGCTGAACTATTCAGCCTGCTTTCAAATGCCATCACCTTTATGATACTCTCTGAAGTTAAAACAGATTGTCATGTCTCTCTTAGGAGCATCAACATAAATCTTGAATGTAATAAGAAAGAAGTCTTAAAAGAAGGATTATAGGGACAGATTTTCATCTTCTAGAAGTCTGTTTTACTTCAAAAATTTACATAATCTATACAGATCCAGACAGAGTTAGCCTTTCTCAGTGACCTGAGAATACCAAATCTCAGAGATTTGCGAACATGTTTGGTTTAAAGTCATAGCTTATATTATTAAGCTGCTACAACTCTTACATTTCTATCCACATGTCCCATTTTATTTTTTGTCCTAGTTTAATGATACTTCCAACATACTTTGTGATTTTTAATCTGGATGATGCACCTAATGATTTTGGTATTGAAAACTAACCTCCTCCTTTAGTTTCCATACAGATCTCATAAAAACCAGAAGAAATGGATTACTGCCCAGAGCTGTGGTTTACTTGTTCATTAAACAGCTTACGCTTAGAATCCTCTTAAAAAGTCACTTAGTGGTAAATGGCTATTTGACACTACAAATAAAAATTTTTTAAAAAGCATTTACTACAGCTTTCTATTCATACCACTGTTATAATCTCACTGGGGATACCACTGAATTTTTGGTGCAATTTGGACAGCCATTTCCCAACAGATTCAAAGGAATTGTGGAGAAAACAAAATAAGTATTTTTTAATATAT
>VZTL01036625.1:0-16462 GCA_013400535.1 Scopus umbretta
AGCAGGATTCACCTCATTTAACATGAGCTATCTAAAATTTATCTAATAAAGGCACCTGCATTTTCTCCTGAACTCAACAGAAAAAAAATAAGAGGTTAGAAGATTCTCCCTTGACTGATCAGGATTTAATTCTTTCTCTGCAAGTTTCAGGTGACCTCTGTAAAGCAAAGTTGCATCTTGTGCCAATACCATCACCTGTTTTTCTCACTCTCTTCATTCCTTTTTTTCTCTCCCTACCTCCATGTGAAAACTGGATGAGTTTAAAGAGAGACAGAATTGGAACCAAAATCTGGGGCATTAATCTGCATTCCTTGCTTCCAGCACTGGGGACAAAGACAACTGGGAAGGAAGTGTTGGTTGTTCACTAGCTTTGCTTGACAGAGCTATTGCCTTTTTATAGTTTCATAGGTGAGATCATCCTGCTGAGTGTAATTTTTGGGACAGATGGTGGAATTGGGACAGACAACAAAGAACAGATGGCCAATGAGAAGTACCAGAATAAAAACATGTGGTTTGGAGCTGGACAGCCTACTCCTTCCACATCAAACGGTTTAAGTGTTAATCTATTTAATTCTAAATTTAGGTTTTCTATTATAACAGCTACGGTTAGGACCACTCAGATATTTAAGTTCAACATTTTGTCTTCTTATGTAAATATTCTAACTGACTAGGGGAGAATTAAACTCATTTTCTCTTTTTTGCATTTAATCACTAGTTGAAAGTGGAGTTGAAAGCACTTTTAAGAGAGGTATTCTGTTTTTTTCCAGGGATAGTAAGGAAACTTTAAAGTATTTTAAAAAATACTCTTCACTGGTTTCCACTCTTCCCACTTGCTTTGCTATAGAAGGCTGGTATCATAGCTATAAGGTGAAGAGAAGAGACACTTGCATACAAAGGCCATCTTCATTTGCTTCTGAGATTGAGACAACCAGCATTAAGGGACATATCTCAAATCCAGCCTTATTCATTTCAGATTAATAATAGCACCACATAGAGAATACAGTCAGAATGCAATAAAGTGGAATGACTGTATCATTCAGGTACAAATTTGGAAGGTACTTTCCGACTGATGCATCTCAGTGANGGTATTTTCCAACTGATGCATCTCAGTGAGCTTGGCATTTAAAGCATTCTGGCATGGGAAAAGATGCTCATGGACCAGAATGAAAGCTCTTTTCCAAAGGAGGATGATAAACAATTCTTCTGCTCTTGGAAATAGAAACTCAGTAAAGCCACACTGATTTTCATCAGTTGAATTCATACATGCTTTTATACAGTAGCAACTGCACAGCTATTCTGGTTACAGAAATTTGATGGAAGTAAGCACTGTTTTTTGGGGGTTTTTGGTTTTGTTTCATTTTGTTTTTTTTTTTACCCAAAAGATCTGCAGTGGAGTAAGTGGAGTAAGCTGCAGAAGAGCAATAATATGTCTTTCAAAGGTGTCAGTCTTCTGTATTGTTATAAAACAAACTTCATAAAAGCCAGATTTGATCTTATTTACACTGCTACCAGCATAACCTTATCTATTCCAGTGGACTCATTGGTGTTTAGTAGTAGATTACATGATCAGAGTCAGCAATGGTGTGTTTAAATGGCACAACCAACTTCTTATTACTCATTTTAATGAAATGACCAAGGGTTTTCATTCAAAACAGAATGAGATGAAGAGAAGTAGAGAAAAATTTAGCAAAAATTAACATAGATAATTTTAGTGAATCTCAGTCCAATGTGAAGAAACCTAATTGACGGTACCAAGCTTAATATTCTTTCAAACAGGGGCAAGAAATGACACAGCTACTCTGTCACTATGAACTTCTATACACAGAAGAAAAAATGCTCTGGCTGCCAGGATACCTGAAGACCATTGTTTTTGGTTTTGTTTTCAATTTACATTATGCAAGTACTGATTCTCTTCTGTAAACTGCCTTTTACCTTAAATCTTTTTACAATACAAAGTTCATTTAAAAAAAAAAACATAATACATTGCCTCTCTGATTCAATAGCAGCATGTTTTATGTAATGTAATTCCCACCTGGTTTATAAGGACACCAGTGAAACTCGATAAGGTTTGGAGCCCAAAACTTCCATGCTACATAAGCCCAAAACTACGCAAGGAATTCAGTCTTCAGAGGTTGAGAATCCTTGTTCAAGATTTAGAACCAGCACAGCAGATTCTCTCCTCCAATGTTACAGCAAGCAGATGAGTTCAAGACTAAAGGTTATGGTTCATAAATACATTCTCCTTGGCTGAGAGTTGACAAAGAAGTTCTGGCTTCTGCCCAAGCCCTCTCCTCTCCATACGCAGCCTTCTCTTTTCCCTCCTCCTCCTCCAGTTGGCACTATCCTGAAGAGCCCCCAGACAGGCAGCTGCTGCCAGATTGCAATCTCTTTGCACCTTAAGCTTTCCTAAAGTCTCCAGAGGTGTCATGGACAAATTTTCTACACAGGAATTATGAATTTTGCTAAAGATTCTCCCAACGCTGCAGTTAATGTTAAGTATCTGAAATTTCCCAGATGTCCACCCACCATAACTAAAATGGGTAAGGTGGGAAAATGGACCAACTTCAACTGTGGGAGGAGGTGTGCTGGGAACAACAGAAGTGGTTTCTATAAGTCTACTGTCTCACATGATTCCATGGTAGAAAGACAAATATAAGGCAGTTAACATTGTTTATACAACTTGCCTATAAAAACACCCCTCTTTTTTATAATTTGTGGAAGTTACATGAATATCTTGAAACTACCCTGAACATTTCCTGAACTAAATGAAGTCTCAGTTCGGTAATTAATATGATCTCTCTTTGCATTCTAAAAATCTTAACACCTCAGTTATCTTGTTAATATATAATCATATGCCATTTTGTTTTGAGCTTGACAGAAATAGACTTTTCCACTGGTCTGACAAAGTAAATATTTTTTACAATTCATATATCTTTTCAATCTATATGCATAGATTGACATGAGTATCATATTTTCTGTGTTTTAAACTTTGCCACCAGTGTATTTTCCCTAATTCCACATAGTTTGGTATTTAACTGGAAAGTCCTAACCTATCTATCTAAAGCTAAGAACATATATATATGTATATGCATATGGGTGTCATACTACCATTTCATTTTTAAAAGATGCAGATGACAGAATAACAGAGGGTGCTGTTACCAACAGTTGTGCAAATTTCTCACTGATAAACATATACACAAGTGGTCTATATATTCTGATGGCAAGACTATGTTTGATTACATAAGTAGGCCTGTGCACAGGCTATGTTTTACTGAGGAGTCTGCATAAATACTAACTACTGCTAACCTTAATTATAAGGTAGGTAAATATTATCATTATGTTGCACATGGCAGAACTGAGAAGATAAATAGTTTCTTCAAGGCTATTCTGGAAGGAAATAGGCTTGATTAAAGCATTACTTAAATTCACTGTGGACTCAGCTGTTATATCATGCTGTCTAGATTGAGTTTGATGTGACTATTTCTCCTAGACAACTCTCCTGTAGATCAATGGGAAGCTTTTAAACATAAGAAAGGTTTGCTGTCTTCAGACTATCAGGCTACAAAGACGATTCAGCTGTTGAACATTTAACTAAAATTTAGTTCTTGTCCTGCCCTCCAAGCACATACATGTCAGTTTATTTTCTTTGCTAAACAACCTTTTAGATAATGTTAATCCTGTTGACACTTCTGTCTTTCCTGCTACGTCACAGTGCATCAATCTGAATCTAAAGCTTTCTCATGAGAGTTAGCTACTCAGCAAGTGTTTGTGAAATTAACTTCATCTGTGCGCAACATCTATTTAAACATCTTTCCGTAGCTCAGGACATCTCAATAACATCACAGCAACAACATCTTAACATCATTTAAACAACTCTTCACCTTCAGGATATATCCGATCATATATAGTTTTTATCTTCAGCTGAGAAGAGAGGGATGAGTGCCCTCATTGCTTTCAGATCATCCTCGGATCCTCACTCAGAGCTGTTACAGTTCATAGGAATCACCAATGCAAACTGCAACCAAAGGAGCTGTTGGCCCTTGGCAACCATTGTGCAATGTCTCATGTGGGGTTCATGGATGACCACGATTTGTGTGGACTGCTGGGGCTGGTTGGAAGATGAATCATTCCTCTCAGGAGGCGCAGCCAACCATTTCCAACATCCTTGCCTCCTCTCTGACATGCACTAGTCATGAACCTCCCAGCCTTTGAAGAACACAACCTCTATCATCAGACCCAGCTCTCTGCATGCAGTGAGGACAGTCTTATTTGTGACTGTAATGGGCTGACAGCTGGGAGGCACAACTGCCTGCCTCCACACTGGCACTGTAGCTTCTGCCCTCTGTCATCTGGTACCATTTTTCTTCCTCATTTCTGGAGGCCTACATGTCAGTGAAACTTATCTGTTTCCAGGAGCTTTTCCCTGCAGACATTTTTTCCTGCAGGTTTTCCACTTGCTTCTTGAGTTCAGGAAAGAGCATCCCTCATGTTGGCCTCTCACTGGTTTTCACTACCTGGGACACATTTCCTTCAACTAGAGGCCAGGACTTGGCCAAAACCATCCAGGCTCAAGGTTCCCATCTGGGAACCGACACCACACATGTCAGAAAAGGCAAAACTAGCAGTGAAGTTGAGAGACTATCTTTGGGGGTTTTGTGGTTCTACCTTCCCTAGCTCATACAAACTTTTAAAATTTCTCTTGCCTTAACTCCTTCACAGCACTGATTTGTTTGCTGTACTTCACTAGTGCACACTTCTCAGTAAGATACTTCATTGTAAGCCTCTTTTCACTTAAGTCATTCTGCCCCCAGGTTAATCACGGTAGTGATCAAAGGCCACCAACTAAGGTAGTAAATCTCAATCATCAAAACTCTAGGCTTACTCATGAGCCAGTCCCCAGGCAAGCCACAAAGCACCACCAAACTAGGCAAATTAAACTCTAAGAAATTAAGTTTCCTTTCTTTGGGTTTCTTTTCTTTCAGTGCCTACAAACTTCTTAACTCAGTTCCTTAATCTGGTGAAGAAGCATGTCTTCTTTACTTAGATCCATTTCCCTGAATAGAGAGTTAAGTGATATATGCTCATACTGACAAAACAGCTTAGTTAAAACAGAGAGATATGTATAATTACTCAGCTTCACTCACTCTTTATTACAGTACTCTCACGGGTAAAAACATAAAAAATAAAGACAGAATGAGAAAGAGGTTTTGGTCTCTTGAGAGGAGCTGTTGATAAAAGCTACGAAATGAAAACTGAGAAAAAAAATGCTACCATATGTGCTGATAGAGCACATGAAAGATTTATTGGGGGCTAGCTACACAAACTGAATAAGAGGGCTTTTGTCTGGACTGACAACTAATTGACATGAATTAGATTACAAGATAGCTGCTTCAAAACCTCTACAACCAGAACTGCTAACAGAAATACCGTTAGAGGAAAGCAGCGCAGACAATCAGGAAAAAAAATAAATACATTGTGTGTTACTTTGTGTCTGATGGCTTTGAAAAAGCCAACATGGCTCTGTCTGAGCGGAATCCAGTCCAAAAATGCAGCAGACAAGTTTGTCACAGGAAAACATGAGAGTTATTTGCATCTGTTGTACAATCATGGCTGGCCAAATTCCTCTCTCCATGCACTGAACTGCATTTACAGAAAGTAGCGTAGTTTTTTACTCTCCTAAAACAGGGTCAGGTGGGGGCATGTGAGTGTGGGGTGGTACTGCCCTTTCTCGCTGCAGCACACAGACTGTAGAGCACACAGTAACCCCATGGAGGGGTAAAAGGAACCTTTGCTCCCCCTGTAATTCTGAAGGGGAGAAATCCTCACATCTGAAATCAAATGCATAATTTAACATCCATACCTTCGTATCATAATAGTAGAAATCACCTTAGAAGGAAACCTTAGCTGTGAGGACACTCAATAGTATAAGTCTATGCCAAAAATAGATGCTTTGCTTAAAAAAAGGAACAGGTTTGGAGGTAGGGTTACTGTTTGTTTTGCTATGTTTCACATATTTCATAAAGCCTGAGATGAATTTCAAATGTTTTCAAATCCTTTAATAGTGCTTTTTGATCTCAGTGTTCCACTGTGCTCTGCTTTCTAGTATTTAATGAGAACTGATTTTATAGCTCAAAAAGGAGTGTAAAGTTCAGTTTCATTGGGATGATTACAATTTACAGAGTACTGTGGTTCAGAGGCAGCAAGGTGCTCAAGCGCTAGAGTAATGCCAAAGGTATTAATTGGCTTAGATATGGGTATGTGCTAAAACATACACCTGAAGTGTGTCTATGAGATAAACCATACTGTCACTCACTCACTCACTCACTCACTCACTCTTTTCTTCAGCATTTTCAGATGGCTTTCAGAACTGTCATAGGCTTCCCCTGTTTAAGAAACAAATAAACAATCAAAGCACCTTGAAATCACAGATCTTTTTTTCTTTAAATGCCATCTGAAAAACTCGGAAGCTAATATACCACATAGCACAAAAGCTGTCTTTCTCTTCATCTACACTTCTGCCCTGCTTTACACGTAATCCCTCCAGTGAGACTGGAAGAAAGTTGCAGCTGGAATCCCAGTTCTGCAGAATCAGTGGGATTTACTGCTTACTTCAACAGGGACAGAATATTTTTCAGACTGAAAGCTTTCAGTCGTCTCCTCTCCAGAAAGCTTAATTACCCAAACCGAGGAAAATGCAAGAAAATGAAGGAAAGGATTCACCAGAAAATGGTTTCATGTAAATGAAGCAAGAAAGATCTGTTTTCATTGTAATCTAAATTATTACTAAACTCACAAGTAAGAAAGTTTTTTACAGCACTCCCTCTTTGACACTACTTTTTAATTGATTCCTTGCTTTGAACTTGTTGCATTGGGACAACTGTGTTGATAATGGTTTTCACAAGTTTTTGTGTTTAGTTTTGTTATTGTAAACCAGAAATCAGTTACACAGAGGTAGGCTAACAGTACTAGCAGCAAATGAAACAGAGTTTTTGCTATGCTTTTTCAACAAAGTTGGTTTTGGCATGCTAATTTCAGCTAAAGTATGAATAAATACACTTAATCTATTTTTGGATTTTTGTTGTGCTAAAAGCCAATTTTAAATCAAGGCTCAACCTAAACTGTACAGATGGTATCTTATAACACTCCTCTCTTGTGATATAGGTTCCCCCATAATAGTCCATTAATGGACAGGGAGCTCAGAGCAGAATAGCTGTTTCATGCAACCTATCACTCTCATCATCAAAAGCTCAGTAGAAGTATCTCAGCAGTGCAACCTGAAGAGCAGAAACCGGTTGGGAAGAAAACAAATGTGAAAAACAAGAATATTCATCTATTTCCCATCACAATTTATCAACATACACCTATGTGCAGTTGTTCAGATTCACTTTGGGCAGACTGGTGGGTGCACGGGCCAAGATGTGCTATCAGGCCAGTGTGCAGCCTCGCATAGCCCCACCGCTGCAGGGATCACTTTCTATCTGCCTTTGCTACTCCCTCCCATGTGGGCAGTGGTAATGGAAGTTGTGGCTGCTGGATAAAAAGAGAACTGATAGTTGCAGACGGTAGGACTTAATGGCTAAACACTTCTTTCATATTCACTAGCATGGTACAGTTGTTAAATGGTCATGACATCAATAAAAAGCTACTAGTAGAAAAACTATATTAAGGAGGGAGAGGGAAAAAACCTTCCTATAAGGTGAAATTTCCTTCCCATGAGGTAAAATGAAGCTACAACAGAACAATAACAAAGGAGCCAAGTGCCTTGCATGGTGAAAGCAAATTACTCAGAAATGTCCAGGATATGGACCTACAAAGAAATAAGAAAATGATGTAGATGTACAGCAATTCCCTGGAATGTTTAAAGAACCACCCCCAGAGAATATATGCAATGATGCTGAAGTTGTTTTTTCTTTAATACATAACACTGGATATTCAATCCAGCCTAGTGTGGGTATGTGCATACTTCTAACCCTGTGACCTATGTACCAAGTCCACACAGGACTGAGGGCCTCTGGATTGGGCAAGTAAGGACTAGGATGGTCCATAGGCAGGGAATAAGAATGGCTGTGCAAAGAGTCTCATGTTTCCAGTGCATGATTGCTGGGTCGAGGGAATAGCTGCCCTAGAAGAGTCCGAGCAATGCCAGCCTAGCATCCTAGTTGTTCCTATAAGCACACTTCATCCCACAGCTAGGGTTTCAGAGTACTCATAAGACCTGAATCAGCACAGTCCTACTACCAGTGGTGTGGTATAGCATGGGACTTGCACCTGGACAGCCACAAAGGTTCAAGATTCACAGGTAGAACATGTCTGTGCAGTGTTTATATTCAGAGAAAAGACAGATCTGTGGTTAAACTGGTAGTCTGGGACACACAAAATCCAATTTATCCCACAGACTTCTCATATGAACTTGAGCAATTCACTTCATCAGTCTGCTCTCTAGTTCCCCAGTACATACTGAAAGAATTATTTATTTATTTATTTTTCCTACCTGGCTACCTTGTCTTTTCACAGCGCAGTGTCTTTAGGGTGTTCTTGCGAAGTTCTCATACTGCAGGTATGAGGTGCGCTCATATCCAAGAGACTGATTGAGGTTTTCAGGCACTACTGTATCATAAATATGTAATAGTTGCTGAAACCTAAAAGATCACTTTGAAAGCAGAACTCAGATGACACAAGCTGAAGGTTGAGAGCCCTTTCCAGAAAGCTAAATATTCCAGAAGGTATATAACTTGCTTTTTCTTAAACTAAATATGATCTCTTTCTAGTTTTTGAGAGGATTAAATGAGGGTTCTGAAAATTCAAAATATTTATAGCCAGACTGCCTGAGAGAGAAGCAAACTGCATGTATACAGAAGTTCTTCAAACATTATCCTTCATTAATATCTCCAAGTTAGCATGTGGAAACATGCAATCAAAATCAGAGCCTGGTGATACTGTGTCCTTATAACAAGGACAGTGCTTGTATGTCAAAAGGGAAGTATTTCTGTCTTTGTTTGTCAAGGCCATTCAGTGCTTGTGATAATTCTGACAGAATGTAGCTCCTCTTAACCCCTGATTCAGAATTTTTTATTGCAGACTCAGCAGTATGGGGCCAGGATTTACAGCTGAGCACCCTCCTTCTATTCACCAGAGGACAATGGGGAGAGATGCAAAATCATGTTCAGGTATTCCAGGCAGTTACTCTTACAAATAGGACAGAAATTTTCTGCACTCACTATGACTTGCATTGGGTGTAAATATTTCCATTGGTCTGTGTTGCAGGAAGAGAGGGAGTGCACTTCTCTCGTAGGAGAGAAATATAAATAGACAATGTTTAGGGAGACCCTTCTGTTGAGTCACGAGGTTCGGAAAGGATCCCTTTGCTTTCTAAAATCCTTCTCAGAGAGGAGTCTAGGTGCGGCTAGATCCAGTCCTAGTCTCAGACTTGGTCAACGGTTTATGTCTAAGGATATATTTTTTCTTCTGCTGCGTTAAAAGGTTAAAGTAACTGGGCAGGTGCCCAACTCACTATTGTGAGTCCGGTCGCGTTCAGTGTACTGAACTATCCCAATTCAGAGGCACTCACAATGCAATACGCCCTCAGTCTAGTCGTGTTCAATGAGAACTATCACGGCTAGATTAATAAATGGTGCAGTAATAAAAAAATATATAAAAATTATTTATATAAATATAAATAAATACATAAATAAATAAAAGGCAGCAGACACACAGACACAGGTCCTTTGGATTACTGGTGATAGATACACTGTCTGCAAAAACACATACAAATACCAAANCTACAATGCTGTACCTTTCCTATAAATGTGGATATAAGTTTAATTTCTAAGCCACCCCAGCAATTATTCCACAGTCTGCAATTGTAACTGTGAAGTACAAAAAGGACTTTACACAGCTTTTTAACATCTTTCCAATTGAAAAAGGCATGTATTTCATGTCCTCTTGTTTTGGGGTTTTTTTATTTGCCACTATGAAGTTCTTAGATAATTTCCTCTGAAAACTACTCTTCTCTGAATGTTAGTGCTAGCTTGAATATGAATAGTCAAGCTCTTTATTACAGACCTCTTCAGTCTCACAGTAACTCAGTAACTCACAGGAGCATCTAGATATTGCAGCAGAGATGGATGTAGTGTCTCAAGCACCTGGAATTACACTTGCCTCAAATTGCACTTGTCTTTGTATTTAATCATTTGAGGTCATCCACAGACATACACCTGTTTAAATTGGACTTTCACTTTAAAATGCCTAGGTCTGCTTTAGGGCTGACAGAGAATTTTATGTATTCCACACACAAAGCTTGCAGCGTTCCCCCACCTACTTTATGGAAATTATATCACTCTTCAAATCCCTGGACCAAATCCCCTGGGTTTGCAAATTTAGCCACAACTCACTCAGCTGAGAATCCTCTTGCTCAGAGGAAGAGAAAAGGGGAACTCCTTACTAAAAAGTCAACAGTCCTGGCTTTGATGTTGGATTTCTGCTCCTCTCCAGTTGGAAACAAGTGAAGGCAGAAGAGAGAGCACTGCTAGTGCTGAGGAAAGGTGCAACCCCATCAATTCAAGTCCAGCCCACCTCTGTGCTGATAATATTGAACTAAGCCAATATTAGTGAATTACTTCAATACTGAGTCCAACCTGGTCCAAGAAAACTTGAGAATCAAGGATCCAGAGTTGGATATTTGACTTTTTTTCTTCTTTACAGGAATGGTTAATCTATATAAATCTGCATACTGTACTCTAAATAAGTCTGCATACATAATGCGGAGGAAAGAATCTGGTTTTTCGCCATCTTAATACATCTTAATAAAAAGCAGGCACAACAAGGGACAACTAGGTCCTATTGGGCTCTCCAGAAACTGGAAATGCTTCATTTAAGGATGTATCTTTTCAAGAAAAGAGTATTCACTTTTCTTTCAGAGCTGGCCTGGTCAGGAACAGGAGGTGGCAGGAAATCATTAGGCAAAGGATATGTGTGGGTCATGAGTGATAACTTTGAACTATTCCCTTAAAATATTTTTAACTATCTTGAAACCATTTTGGAGAGCTGAAGTACAGTTGTGTGCAAGTCTCTATAGACTGACAGATAGCTGCCTGAACCATCCTCTCCACATTTAGGCACTGACAACAGTATCCTTATATCATTTCTCAGTATACATGAGCATCAACAGCTTCCTCTTTGCTACCATTTTTCCTCTGTCGAACTACCTATTACCATACCACTAATACAGGATCACTGACTGCCGAACCTCCCTAAAACTGCTTTGAATACCACTCTTTTAACTGTTTTATTTTGTTAGTTAATATATATATGGTTAGTAACTTGTGGCCATTTTAATCAGTATGTTTGTTGTAAGACTGTATTTTTCACAACGATCATCAATTTTTTCATTGTCAAGATGTTTTATAACACAATTCCTCTGTTCAGGAACACTGTATAGGCCTGTCCTGGTTTCAGCTTAGTTCATTTTCTTCCTAGTAGCTGCTATAGTGCTGTGTTTTGGACTTAGTATGAGAACAATGCTGATAACGCGCTGATGTTTTAGTTGTTGCTCAGTAGTATTTGCACTAGTCAAGGACTTTTCAGCTTCCCATGCTCTGCCAGGTGCACAAGAAGCTGGGAGGGGGCACAGCCAGGACAGCTGACCCAGGCTGGCCAAAGGGCTATTCCATACCACCTGACGTCATGCTCAGTATAGAAACTGGGGGAGTTGGCCAGGGGGGGAATGATCGCTGCTTGGGGACGGGCTGGGCATCGATCGGCGGGTGGTGAGCAATTGCATTGTGCATCACTTGCTTTGTATATTCTTTTATCATTATTATCATTATCATTATTATTATTATTATCCCTTCCTTTACTGCCCTATTAAACTGTCTTTTTCTCAACCCATGAATCTTACTTTTCCCTCCTCCCCTCCCTGTCGATTCGTTCCCCCATTCTGCTGGGTGGGGGGGAGTGAGTGAATGGCTGTCTGGTGTTTAGCTGCCTGCCAGGTTAAACCATGACACAAGCAAATACAAACCCATAGGATACCATATGAAATTCACTTGTTTTTTCTAACTGGCTTCCTCTATAGTGTGACACTTTCTTCATCCCATTTGGATGATGGAGACTTTGTAAACAAGAGAAAAGGTAGGTACAAAAGATTACAACGAATAGTGATTTCTCCAGATGTAGAACTCTTCTTTTTAAGTAACTATGTCTCTTTGTAGATGTCTGCATGAACAAATCTATACTTGCATGAATGTTTTAGACAGGAGTAAGAGGAGGTATGGATGTGGTAGAACTGCTGCTGAATGTTTGTGGAAACCTTTCAGCCACATTTTCCCTGCTTTCCTTTGAAGTTGTATCTGTTTCACAAGTATGGGAGGATTCAATTTCTTAGTCAAGCTTCCAAAATATGCTTTCGTATGCATATAACATAGTCCTTTTTGAGATAAACAATTAAATCTCTGCTACTTGGTAGCTATCAGTGACACTGAGCAAGTGTAAATTGGGAATTGTGCCATAAACTTTAGTGATAGTCATAAGAAAACAGTTGGCAAGGAATCAGCCTGTCTTTCATAACCCCTTTTGTGGGATTAAGAGCTGCCATAGCTTTGCTGTGGTGGAGAACAGCTACAGCTTTAAACTTCTGAACTTCATAAATTCCTATCTGGAAATAACAAGGATGAACAAGGAATCCCAAGAGAGTATTTCCACAAGTACTTTGCAGAGTAGAACAAGACAGATTACCTTAATGTGAATAATACTCACAGTAGGTCCCTGAAATTCTTCTTCCTCAGGAATTCATCCTGAACTGCAGCGCAAGTGCAATCTGTGGCTGGGATCCTCTGTTTTCTGTTGTTCTACAGATATGACTATTTGCAGCAAATGAGGCACTCTGAATACCTAAGTGAACATAAAAATGTACATGAACTCTTACAAAACAGGAAAATGTTTAAAATGGATTATATAGTCCCAGTGGCTAGACTGTGCAATTACTTGAGCAGTGTCTCCATGTATACTTTTAGAATAAGCAGCACATTTGTTGCTGCACACAAATGTGAAACATATCATCACCCCATAGCCTGCTTTTCACATGTGGCAGAAATCAGTTCAAAGCTGTCCCATGTCTTCCTTCCAGCCAGTCAGTCAGCTGCAAGGAGGCTCTAGGATAGGGATCAGCCTTCTGCAAAACCCCTCAAACAGCATATTTTTGGCACCTTGGTAGAAACATCAGTTCAAGGGGTAAGGTACCAAATGCCTCTGGGCAACATGAGGGCAGGAGGGTGATAGATAACACTACCAAAGCCCATGACTCATTTTCCCTGAAGCAGGGAAAAAAACATTGAGGTACCCCTTACAGGAAACCTAGCCTCTATTTAGGGACTACCGTGTCTCTTTCAGAAATCAATTTAAATGTCTTCCCTACAAGCCTGCAGAAGTGCCTAACCTCATAGATAAGAAATTCCCTGTCCTCCTGTGCCTGCGTGGCTGGTGAAACGGGCACAAGCTGTGCAGGACTTGGACATTCCTACACCACAAGGTGAACAGATTCTCATATGTGCATGTTTATACACTTCTGATCCTTCAAAACTTTTTACAGTTAATTTCAAAGTCTCTTTAAAAGTAATAGTTTTACACTGGCTTTTTATGAATTAAAATAACAAACAAACAAAGTGATTTCTGTCACTATGGTTTTTTGAATATAACCTGGAATGTGTGAACATTGTGCCTGGTTGCACTGTCAGAGATTTCGACCAGCATATCTTTTACATTCTTCAAGTGAGATGCAAAAATCATGTGGAAGTTTTAAAAGCTCACATTGAATTATTCAATTTATGTTCTTCCACATACATTCATTTTTAGTACCATGCAAACATTTGTATTGGCACAGTATACCCTGCTCTGTGAATTTAACTGGATTCACAAATTTTTACAATATCCCTCTGTTAATTTAATCTTTTCACAGTGTATATTAATGTATCACTGTCTAGTAAGAATAGATAAAGACAAATTTATCCTGGAAATTAGATAAAGGTTTCTAATAATTACAGAACTGAAATTCTGAAAAAAAAAAAACCAAAAACCCTTCTAATAGGTTTTTAGTCTGACTACTTCTAGCTATTCGTAGACTTTGATTAGTTTTTCTGGAGGGCATTATCCATATATATTGACATTGGCTGCAATAGCAGGGGTCTGGATCCAATGACCCAAAGAGATCCCTTCTACATCTATGTTCCAATAAAAATGATGTCAAATTAACAACAGCAAAAAAATGCAAGGTTGCAAGTATGTCTGCCTTTTTTAACTGCAGATAAACACTCCTCCTCACAAATAACTAGACATGGTGAGACAAAGACTTGAGTTTTACATTTCTTGATTTTAGTGAAAATACAATTTAAGGCATTTTATGAAAGACCAGCCCTTTTGTCCAAGCAAGGAATAAATAAAAAGTGTTTGTTAAGCCTTTTTATTAAACATCCAAGCTGCAATTTTTTGCCCGTCTGGTTTACTTTAAGTTTGGTTCTTTCTGTCGAACTCTGGGATGAGCTCAAAGCAGTCAAGCATGTATAAAGGTTAAAACATCCTTGAAAGACTATCCTGTTCTTACTTATAATCTCCTCCTACAACTCACAAGCTCTGCCTATTAGTCTCTTTCATATTGCTTTTATGTGTCCAGAATCTCTGTGTATTCCTTTTAAGTTTCTAAAGAGACTGCAGGCAGGAAAATGAAAATGTCAGAGAGGAACCAGGCTAAGGAGAACCCTGCAAACAGACAGTTTTTTTGCAAATATTTATTTTTCTCATCTTGAGGCCTTGAGGTATGTTTGATTTAAGGCGCTGAAAGAGCAATCAGTCTAGCTAGGAGAAACTTTTTCACTAAGCAAACAACCACAAGGATTAGAACCCTAAAAGTGTTCACACTGCATCATACTTGGCGGTAACTAAAATCTCCCTGCTAACTAGCTCAAATGAGTTGCCAAGTCAGCTGAGCAATCTCACAGACATTTTTGTGACAGTTTACTAGAAGCTTTGATAAATAAATGGATCTCATTAGAAAGTGGATGCTGATTTCTAGTGATAACTTTTGCTAGTATGAGAGACATTTGCAAATATTATCTATTGACTTATTTTTATGCAAAACCTGCTCTGCATACACTTATGCTTCATGCAAATAAAAGCTATAGAGGACAGATATATTCAGATCTTGCTTGCAGAGTTGTGCAAGTGCTTTTTTTAAAGTATAAATAAAGGTCATTGCATACAGCATTTTCACAACATGTGAAAACGATAGAGGTACCTGTTCTGCCAGAGTCCTGGGGGTTTGCATGACATGTTTTAGCAACACCATTCCAAGAAGAGTCAACAGTAGCCTGCAGCCAAAGCCCTTTGAAGGATTTATCTGCACAACTCATTGAGAAAAATGAAGGGAAAGCATGTGGAAAAATGCCAGAAAAGGTCCCTGTTAGGTGAATGAAAATGTATTTCTCCAGGAGCAAAAATTACACTGGTGCCCTCCAGTAGCATGGATGACACTGAAACACATGGGCTACAATGTCAAAAAAATTTAGTTTGTTCTGGTTTTATTTTGTAAAGGAGAGACATATGTCAGAGATGTGATACACCAAGAGCCTAGATAGACACAGGGGCATAACTCCTTCATTTTCCAGTGATGCGAAAAGTTATCAAGACAAGCTTGTTAAAGCTCAGACTTCCCAAAACGGTTGATCCTTCGCCTCTTTGGTTGCCATCTTCATCCCACAGTCTTCCTCAATTAACTTCAGCTCTTCAACGTTTCAATGTCTACTGCAGGGGAAGTAGCAAATCTCTACAGAATCCAACCCAGTATAGATGGCTCTGTAAAAATACTCTGCTGAGATCAGCTAAAGCTGTGCAAAACCTGCTGTAAAAATTGAAAGCCTTAAGCACTAACCTGCTACATTCCTACCAACCCAACAATCTGGACAACTTTCTGGGGAAAATGCACCAAATGCTAGAGAACCTTTGCCCATGCAGGAGAATGTCAGACTGAAATGGAGCAGCTAGTAAAGGGGATGTCCTACAGAGATCATTTCAGACTTGTTAACTATGCCCCATTCTGTATGTGCAGTGAAGGCAGAGTACAGGGCAGCCCAAATTCCTCAGACTCATGCCCAAAGCTGAAACAGTTCTCAGAGCCTGAGAGACTTACTGGCAAAGAGTGTGCCAAGCCACCTTTTATTCCCATTGCCCCCCTCACACAGGCTGATGTGCATCGAGAATGTGGTATACATCTCCACTCTGGAGTCATCGCTCATCCCAGTGAGATGTTGGCCACCTGATGAACATTTCACAAAGAGCCATTACTTCTGCAATGTAATATTACACACGTTTTTCTTGAAATGTCATAATTTTTGGACTTCTAGCACACCATTAATGGATAATGTTAGGTTATGTGATAAAAAGCTTGTTTGCATCCCCAGAAAGGAGTACAAAGAGA
>VZTL01036627.1:3472-16358 GCA_013400535.1 Scopus umbretta
TACTTTGTTCACAAGGATGCATGTTGGCAGGACAAGAAATAAGTTGCTCAGGGGAAATTTAGTTCTGGATATAAGGGTAAAAAAAAAAACTTCAGTGGGAGAACAATTAAACATTGGAATAGATTGCTTAAAGAGACAGTAGAATCTCTCTCACTGGAAATATTCAAGACTCAGTTTGACAGAGGCCTGGATAACCTAAACTGAGGCCCTGCTTTCAACAGAAGGTTGGACCACATGGTCTCCAGCATCTTCTTCCAACCTAAACTTTGCTGTGATTCTAACATTTTGTCTTAATATCCAAAACCTGAGTCAGTCACTGACCCCAAAGATGGGCTGTGCAATTCCCTATCACAGCATAATGCCCCCCCCTGGAGTGCAAAAGACTGACACTGAACTCCATGGTGCAGAGCTCTCTAAGGACAGAGTAGTAGTGACTTCCTTACAGTGCAAGTACAATTGCAGGCACTGAAAAACTGGCAAATTGAAATTGCTATCACTCTGACAAGGAGGGGAAAAAAAAAGGCGCATTTCTTATCAGTAGCTAGATTTGACAAATTAGGAACATCCCCTTCCTATCAGCTGAGTATCTACAGATAATAAAGCCTGTCTGATCTGTGTGAATTAATTTGGTAGTTATCCATTCTAATCTGTTAACTACCGGTTTCTTGGAAAACATGTTTAACAGAAGAAATGACACAACAAATTCCAGTCTTTCCCATCACCATGTTCTGCATTTTTTTTTTCCCTACTGGAGCATGAATCCCATACAGGGGTGTATTTGTCAGAATGCCAAGACCTTCCCCAAGCAAAGGAATCTAATATATTTGCAAAAACAGGGATTAGTGATTATTTAAAGGCAATCCATCTGCCCCTAGAGATGTACCAGCTGCACAGATGAAGGGCTGTTTTAATCTCCTCAAGAGTAAATTTCTGAAAGATCTCAAATTAAAATTGTTTATACGGGAGAAGTAACCTTGATCCTTGAGCACAGAGATGCTGGAATTTCTTTTGGTGTTGCCACTATGTCATGACAGTGGAAAGCTATTTCAGGACTTTGATCTGACAAGCTGATACAGTTTTAGATGCACCCATCTCCTTAACTGTGCATTATCAACATAAAATAAAGCCAGTTTTTACAGACTAGAAAGTTGTTTCAGATACGTCTTGTGTTGCAAGTCTCTCCCTACAGCTTTCCTATCGTACTGCTCTTTTCTTATAGTCCCAGTGAGGAAGAATGGAGAGTCTGTGAAACTGCACAAACACAACCCGTGGAGAAGAGGGAAGGGAGAATAGGGAAAGGGGTGGGAGAAGAAGGGAGAAAAATCCTTTTCTCACTCAAACACCTTAGTTCAGGGCATCTCAGATGCTCTCAGATAAGAGTGACTAAAACTTTTTGGACAGGAGTCTGAATTTAGCAGCTGTTGCTCCTTTAAATGCTAAAAGAGATATCAGATTGAGTATACGAATAATATATATCAGTCTGATTACTAAAGCTTTTCATCAAAATACTGAGTAAAGGACTGGTCTTTCAAAGGAAAAAAGAAATTTACCAGGCAAAATGGTGCTACATCTGGACACATCCCCAAATAATTGCCTTTAATAGTTATCAACAGTCTTGTCATTGGGCTGAGCCCACCTAGAACTTTCATTCTGCAGCAGACATACAGGGTATGTTATTTTCCTTGGGATTTTGAAGGATCAGTATTCACACTGTCTCTAACCTCTTTGTCATGAGCTCTTCTAATGGCAAACATTAGCATATGGAAACACCACCTCTGTAGTGTTTTGCTCTGTCTTTACTGTGCTATATTACAAGGAGCACAAAATATGAAGAAAACAAACAAACATGGGTTTCTTCCTTGAGTGCTAATAATGCTAAAGAGCTATTTTGAGGAAACTGCAGAAAGAATTGAAATCTTTTTCCCAACTTCCAGTACTCATGTGACTATAAAACACAATTGGTTTTGATGATCAAATTAAAGAATCCTATGCACATACCTTCCAAGTGTGGTACATTCCTTTCATTCTTACAGAATCAAAGGGATTTTCATACCCTGACATGATTTATCTTTTCAAGGCTAATCTGGGTAGCCATGCAGGCTGACAACAGAGTTTCTTCCCGTAGCAAGTGACCATATTCTATGTTAAACTAGCATTGCCTGCTGTAACTCAGAGGAAAACCAACTCGCTACAATCCAAAATAAAAACCTATAGCATAGTTCCTGTAGATTTAACAAGTAATAAGCAGTTCTTCTGTTCCTAACAGGATCAGGTCTCCCTGAGATTTTTAAAAGTCTCATTTCAGCATGTCAGTACAGGCAAGTGCACACTTTGAGCTGTTAGAAGAGTCAAAGAAGGGGATGAACATGCAGAAAATTAACTGAACTTCCTTTTTTAGCTCTAAAAGAAATAGAGCCAGCAAGAAACCCAAGTCATTGAGTAGTCAATTCTAGTTTAGCCTGGTGGCCTCTTTGCCTCCAGGCTTCCTAAACAAAAACCGAAACAAAATCTCTCTTTGCTATAAACAAAGTTGCAACATGGCAACAACACTCTTTCTTCCCCAAATCACATGACTTATTTTCACTCTGGATTTCTAAAGAAGTAAGATTTATGCAACTGGACTGTCTATTAGCTGCAGTCAAACCTGAGGGAAGGGAGCAGGCATGGTGCCATACGAGTCCTGGAAACCCAACCCAACACACAGCAGCAAGGCGGAACAGTCTGCGAGGCTGACCCGGAGCCTGCATGAGGAAGAGACATACACATAACTCGGGGCTCGCACTCTGTGCACCATGCTCTTACCCTGCAGAGCCCTATCAGAGGGACATAGGGGAAATCTTGGAGTCCGGCTGGGGGCAGAATGTAGGGGACAAAGGGAACAGTCTGTGGTGAGGTCAACCATAAAAGTCCAAAAGAAAATCAGAACTCATTCATTGTTCTTTTGGCAGAATTTTAAATGGTAAAAGACAGAACTGGAGCTGCACGATCACATCCTCACCTCTAACAGTGTGCAGAGTAGCCTCAAGTACACATCACAACAGTAGCAAAAAGTGAATACTCACAAGTCAGGTCATAGTAGTTTGACAGCTGTACTCATGAACCTTAGGTATGTGCAAAATGACCTAGGCTCTCCCTTCCAGAGCAGGGCATTCTGCAAAGAAATTTATGGACTCCCACCATAAAGAGGCCATGATTTGACTGGATGGAAGAACCTTCATGTATTAACCTGAACATGGTTTTTATTTCTATGCCTATCAGGATTAAGTAAATACTTTTTTCTTTTTTGCAAATAACTGAACCTGATTCTTATGACCAGGCACAGGTGTCCCTGGAATCATAACAGCAAGCTGAAAGAAATTACATGCCTTATATGACAGCCAGACCTCTGAAGCTGAGACAGTGTTTCACTAAAGACATTAGAGGGGGTTTGATTGAAGTTGTCAGCTGAGAAGCAGTCAACACGAATGCAATAATCAAAGCAGCATGGCTAGAAGGAGATGAGACAGAAGCTCGCTTTAAAGGCTGCCTTCATGTAATCATTGAAAAAAGGATCCCAAAATACTCAAATATTTTAGTCATTCCACACACAGCTCTTGCAGTTCTCAGGCAATGCTCAAATAAATGACCCCCAACAACTTTCAGAGTAAGTTTTTTTTTTCACCACAACTGTTCTTTTCTACAATGCGTGCAAACTCAAGTAGGAAAACAAAGCAATACACTCCAACAGCACTGAGTCATCCAGAACACAAGATAAATACTAAAACAAAACTGAAGACAGAAAGTACTAGTGACAGTTCACACTATTATGTTTATATACAAAAATAAAGTAATCCTAATATCCAGCTGTGTATGCTTATTTCTCTGTTTCAACCAGCTAACAAGTCTTCGAGAGTCTAGCACAGACTTATAACTGGGATCTAGTCCTTATTCAATAAATTCCTCATATTAGCATCTCTCCATGGGCTTACATTCTGATTGAAACTTACCTCCCCAAAAGCCCTGTGACCCCTAATGTAGCCAGCACATTAGCCCCAAAATTCCTCCTCCAAGTGTAAAAACCACCCTTACCTAAATCTTAGCTGGGCTAATGCCTCTCTCAGTAGGCAGAGAAGTTGAAAAAAAAAAACACAAACCAAAACCAACAACCAAACAACAATAAAAAAACCCACCCAAACATGGCTATGGATGGTCCTGAACCTTAACTACCTCTAAACAAATAATTAAGCCAATTTGAGGTTAAAAATTCTTTTCAGACCTCTTGAGTGAGGTTCACACACTATCACATATCTTTGTTTTTCTCCAAATCATGATCTTTTATTCAATGAGATTAAATGTACATATTATATCATTTCATGTAAATGAGAATAATTCATGTAGCTCAGTATCAGCTCTCAACATCCACCTAGCATGGTAGTACTGAACCACTATGCATGCTAGAGGACCAAGGGAGGTTGTGAACAGTCATAAAGAATTGGAGAGGTACCACAACAGTTACAATAAATTCTAAGCCAAGGATCATTTTCTGCTTTGTGTCTTACAAAGTCTAGTCCCTCGCTGCAGTTTCTAAGACAAGGCTGCAATACAAAAAACAATTAGTTAAGCTTTGGCATTGTACAGACCTGCTTTTAGCAGGTGCACACAATTCATATTGAAAAAAGTGAGCCCTTGCTATTGTGGTGGAGGAGTCATGTGGTCATATAGGTTGCACAGTGCTTTCTGAAAATGGCACACAGAATGCCTATGTGCTGAGAACACTGCTTAAGAAGTGGAGTTCAAAAGACCTACCACCAAAACACACTTTCAATTGTGGATGCTTTTCCTCGCACACCTTCCATCATAAGCTGTGACATTAAGCTCCGTATTCCCATAACTGGGTGGAAAAGTTCATTCAGTTCATTCATTATCTGAACAGTTCTGGGTGCAATCATTTCCCATCGGTCATCTTCAAGACAATCTCATTCTATCAAGCCAGGCACTCCAGACAAATTTTACCAACGGGTTATCCCAGTATCTCCAAATTGCTCTTAGAGGGTGTACTGACTCATGCAGATAGGACAAAGTTTATTCTACGCAATTTCTGCAAAGAGCGTATTCTGTTGTTAAAGCCCAATGGCACGGGCAAGGGGTTTTAGGTGACCCTGTGCAGTGGCAAGACCAAGTCCCCTGCTCAGAAACGGGTCTAGAACCCTAGCTCCAATTTTCAGCACCGCAAACTGGCATGTCTCTTTTGAACACCTCTCTCCCCACTTCTGTTTAGGATATATGCTCCAGGTAGCATACATGCTTTTGATTTAAGTTCTCCAAGTTAAATCTCATTGTATTTTCTCTTTATGTATCTAAACCCACTGCCCCCTATTTTTCTGTTCTGAGGTACACAACTCCCAGTTTATTTTCAAAGCTCATTAAGAGTATTTTCTCTCTCCTTCTGCCATACCATTAACAGAAATGTTACACAACACCAGTCTAACTCCCAACCTATATAACCATTGCACTGCTGTTGATAATAGGCTTTTGTTTCCTATCTTTCATCCAACTTTCAATCCACCTGATACTGCTCCTACCCAAACCAATTTCAATTAATCTTCATGTTAGAAAGTAAACATATACTTACTTCCCTCTTCATTCACTAAAATCATTAATTTTGCAATTTCATCAAAAAAAGCAATTACATTGTCTGGCAAGATATATTTTTTATGAACTCATGTTGTTATTGCTTACAATTCTGTCACCCAGCAGACTCTTAGTTTTGCATCCTCTTTTAATATCAGGCCCATTATTTTACCAGCAGTTACACTTCCAGGACAGTAATTGCTAAGAAAACCTTGCCTGTATTTTGAAGGTCAACACTACAGTTGCCACTTCATTCACACTGACACTTCATTTCAGCTGCCATCTTGCAAAAATCATGCAATAGTGGCACTGCAAAAAGGCTTGTTAAATACAAACCATTTAAACTCAGCGGTAATGAAGAGAAAAAAAAAATCAACCTCTTTTTCACACACTCCCTTAATCACTCTTTAATATCAGAAGATATTTTAACAGCCAGCCTTCTGCTACAGGACAGCACTCAGTAATACTGTTTGGCCTCAGAATAATTCAGGTTGGAAGGGACCTCTTGAGATCACCTAGTCCAACCCCATGGTCAAAGCAGGACTAACTTCAAAGCTATTATCACATTACTTAAGACCTTGTCCAGCTGAATTTGGAAAACTTCCAAGGTTAGTGATTCCACAGTATCTTAGAGTAACCTCTTCCCACAGCAGCACTCCCAGGGAAGAATTTTTTCCTCACCTCCATTTGGGATTACTCAGCCACCAACCGTGACCATTGCCTCTTGTCTTTCCTCTGCATCTCTGAGAAGAACCTGACTATGTCTTCTCTACCACCCCCACTAGGTAAAGTAAGACTACATAAATCAGCCTGTTCTTCAAGCAAAGTGAATCCAGCTACCTAGGCCTTGTAAACAGCATGTGCTCAAGACCCTTAAAAATCTCCTTGTGGCACTTTGCTGCATTTGCTTGCCAGCATCTCCCTTGTACTGGGAGACCCAGCACAGGGGGATGGCATTCCCAATGTGGCCTCACAAGTACTGAGCAGTAGGAAACAGAAATAATCACTTCCCCATTGCTACTATAAGGTATCTGACTACAGTTTCTCAATCTCACTTTTCCAGGTTTTCTCGTAGTGGTAATTTTTAATATTGCCTGTCCTTGTACCCTATGCAAAGGATTTCTAATCACACTGAAAATTCAATCTTTGAACTAATATATTCAGCAAAGCTGGTGTTTAATAAACCAAATTATAAAATTTGCACTTGATCTATACAAGCCTCTGTATGATTTTAACCAGTTTTGCTCAATCAAGCAACAACTGAGCAGAGTGAAAAGCAGTTTACTGAAATGGCTAACACATGGAGAAGGATACATTTGACGAAAGCTTCCTATTTGTATCCTAGCGTTAGAGAAACAGAAGACGGGGGAGTTGCAGACAGGATCATCAGCATGCAGTGAGGAAAAGCTGATGTGCAAGTCTCAAAGGTGGAAACAGATACCAAGCAGAGTGACAGACAGAAAAGCTGCAACAAACAGGCCAGGTAAGAGAAGAGAGATGGGAATTCAGACCTAGAATTTCCTAGAAATGCAAAAACATACAACAGAAGAAAAAGCAAAGGTGTAGGCTACAAACAATGTTGTCATGCCTGAGGGAAAGTAGCACAAAAGGGAGGAAAGGGCAGGGCAGACAGGAGCAAGCAGCTGTACCAGCTCAGTCAGTTCAGAAGGCTCTGCTTCCAGTAAGCCAGGAAGAGGTAAATATGTGCAAAAAGGAAGCCCTTCGCATATGTATGCTTAGCAAGAAAAATGCCCAGCAAGAAAAATCTCTACCTTGGCTGAGCTTTTAAACACTTTCTTTTAAACACTGCTCTTTGTATTAGATTGGGAAACAGACTTCTTGGTACTGGACATATTGCAGGGAACGTGGAAGGTGAAGAAGAGAAATGAGTGAAGGTGGTCTGTTCTTTCACATACACAATCTTGTCACAAACGAAGAAAAAACAAGGTTAATGCTCTTCTGGCACATGGCACAGACCAATGGCTCCAGCAGCAACAGAAAATAATAAAGGGGTGATGCTGGCCAGGATTTCATAAAGGGACATATGCATTGTACAATTTCCTTGGGTTTGAATTTCAGTTCATGAATTTCTGTTAGGATGTACACATCAACCACTGCTTTCCATTCTGCCTTAATAGCGATGGCCTGATGAATGCAGAATGATTCTGTTACAGCTTAGGAGTGGCACAGACTAATTTTACTCTCAGGATATTTATTGCATTCATATATTGGCTTAACAGAGAAGCTGAAAAAGCAAAACAAACAGTAAGAAAATAGAATGGCTTAAAAAAAGTTTCTATGCAAACATCTGAGGGCTATTATGAGACAAAAGCCTATAGGCTACACAAATCACAAGT
Source organism: Scopus umbretta (assembly GCA_013400535.1). NCBI lineage: Eukaryota > Metazoa > Chordata > Aves > Pelecaniformes > Scopidae > Scopus > Scopus umbretta. Next base: position 11,440 of record VZTL01036627.1, read on the forward strand.
TAAGGAAGTTCCCTTTTTCACAAAAGGCCAGCTGTTTGGGGAGCCAGACAGAATGCTGAGTTCCAGCTCCAGGAGAAACAGAATACAGGGTCTGACACCTGAGAGAGGAGCTCTTTGAGACCAAGAAGTAAACAAAGTGGTATCTGGCCCTGTAACTATCTCACAAAAAAGTATAACCTAATGTCATTTTGATTTTCTTTACTTCTAGTATTTTCAAAGTTCTTGGAAACTTCCAGCACAGTTACAGAACACAAGAAGTGCACCTCTACATTCAGTTACGTACAGAGTTTTTATTTTGTAAAAACCTGTGCAAGAAACATTTCTGAGCCAAACTTCACATGATGCTTCATCCATTGTTTCACATTCCAGCTTCACAGTCCAGGATCACCAGATGAGTCACACATGCAAGTGGATGACATGAAATCCACTGGATTTTTTTTTTTATTTAAATAAATACACTTTTATCACTTGTCAGCATTTGTAACAGCATTCTGCACTGTCAACAGAACCAGCTGTGCACCTCTGTGAAGCTTACCTTCATAATTAGATTAGCCAAGCCATTCTACTCAGGATGCCCTAGAGTTCAAGCATCCTGTGTCCTGGAAAAGTTTAGTGGGGACAGACTAATGTTGTTATTCAATAGCAAGACATCAGAGATGGAGAAAGGCCGATTGCAAGTGCCAGAAGGAGGTACAGAGTCTAAGACATATGAGTGCAAGCCTAGTCCCAGCTCCTAACACAGGCAAATGTCTAAGAATGACTCATTTGTGTAAAAGGTACCAAATCCTTTGTGAACTACTTTGTTCTCAAATGTCCAACAACAACAACAAAAAAAAAACCCAAAAAACCACAAATAAAAACAAACCCAAAAAACCCCCAAAAAACCCAGACCATACACACCAAACCAACCCTCTTTTCACCCCCATTCCCATGCCCAAATGTCAGATTTCCAGCTATCCAGTTAGAAAGGGTAACTAGAACCTGCTAAGAGCTGCCAAATCGATAGCCCCATAGAGCCAAAGCTACTGCAAGTCCATGTCCCCACATACAGCCAGTAGCAAGACCAAGCATATACTCTCAATGCACACGCACACATACATAAAATATATACATGGCCAGTCACATAGACACAGACAGTAGGAATGGCCTGATCCTGTGCCACTCACTAGCTGATCAGGAAGAAAGCTCATTAGAGTAAGGACTATACTATTTGCACGCATACATTATACGGGTCCCTCCAATTGCTGGCTTAATCTATCTAGTATCTGGTCCTTGGTCTCCACTGTTGCTGACACATGGATATATCACCCCTGAGGCCTGCAACACCTCTCTAGTGTTTTATTCTCAGACCCCTTCACCACAGACACACACACATATGCACATACTACGGATCCCTCCATTAGCTGGCCTTACTCAACCTGCCCAGTAGCTGACCCCTGAATTTCTTTGTCTCCCAGTTACCTTATGCATACACACACACATCTCTCCAGTAACTGGTTCAGACCTATGGCTTCCCCAGGAACTGCTTCCCCCTGGTCTCTACAGTAGCTGTCTTGGACCTTCCAGTTCCTCCAGAAGCTGACTCTAAACCCTCTGGTCTCTCCAGCATCCAAGGCACACTTACGGCCTACCAAATACCCCAAATCTTTTCTCTCACTCCCTAGCTACTTTGGCTTGATGTTCACTAGCAATTACACAAACTGACACATACCCACACATAATATGCACACACTGCAGTCTCTTTTGATGCTGGCACAATGGATGCATTGGACCCTATGATCCCTGGGCACTTCTCTACTTGCTGGCACTTAAACTTCATGCATCCACAGAGAAAAGTGAGCCACTCATCCATAGGAACAGTCAGAAATAGAGTTCAGTAAGAAGATAAACCACAGTGATTAGGCACAGGATATGGCCAGAGAAGTAGAATAAAATAGAATAGTTCCAGTTGCAAGGGACCTACAACAATCATCTAGTCCACCTGCCTGACCACTTCAGGGCTGACCAAAAGTTAAAGCATTTTATGAAGGGCATTGTCCAAATGCCTTTTAAACAGTGACAGGTTTGGGGCATTGACCACCTCTCTAGGAAGCCTGTCCCAGTGCTTGACCACCCTCTCAGTAAAGGCAGGCTATTTAATGTCAAGCCTGAACCTCCCCTGACGCAGCTTTCCCATGTGGGAACCATTCCCAGGTGTCCTGGCACTGGATACCAGGGAGAAGAGATCAGCACCTCCCTCTCCACTTGCCCTCCTCAGGAAGCTGTAAAGAGCAGTAAGGTCGCCCCTCAGCATCCTTTCTCCAACCTAGACAAACCCAGAGTCCTCGGCCACTCCCCACAGGACATGCCTTCCAGCCTTTCCACCAGCTTTGTTGCCCTCCTCTGGAAGCATTTCTTAGGGGCCCAGAACTGCACACAGTATTCAAGGTGAGACTGCACCAATGCTAAATACAGCAGGATAATCACCTCTTTTGACCAGCTGGTTCTGCTGTGTTTGATGCACCCTAGGATGTGGTTTGCCCTCTTGGCTGACAGGGCACGCTGCTGACTCGCGTTGAGCCTGCTGTCCACCAGCCCCCCCAGGTCCCTTTCTACAGGGCTGCTCTCCAGCCACTCCCAATCTATACCTGTGTCTCATGTTACTCCATCCCAGGTGCAGAATCTGGTATTTGTTCTTGCTAAATTTCATGCTATTGATCATTGTAGATATACTGACCAGCCTGTCATATTGACTCATCTTGATGGGTTTCACACCCACACCACAAGCAGATCCCTGTCCTGTGATAGCCTGGGGAGGAGCCAGATTAGGGCGTACTCTTCGCACTACTTTAGGGTAGTGGAGTTCCCGTACCTTCTGCTTCTTTCATGAGCCTTTTATCACATAATCTAACAGAATCCTCTGAAATTTGGTGTGAATGAGATCATGAGTGCATTGTGCTTAACCACTACACTTATTCCTCCCACAAAATCAATCAAGGGAAACAGGGGCAGGGGGTACAGGTTATCATGAACATGCTGCAAGTTTATAAAAACAACACAAGTCCTTTATTAAACACTGACTTTAAAATTTAGAACTCGCTCTTAAAAATTCATATCCCTCCTACATTGAAGTTATGGTGTGTGCATATATACATATATTACAGGATATATGAATGACAGTAGATATGAATTAAAGTATTTTGATGTCTGCTGCCAGCAGGAACACTAAGCAATAAATGTACAGCCCCAGAGTTACTTTTCCCAGTGATTTATTTCTTATGAGATGTCTTTCAGAACTATTTACTCTTCAGTGAAACCCTGCATTATCAACACACTTCCCCATGCCTTTAGAAGGACTTGCTACAAAGTCTCATGCCCTGCATGCTGGAGACCAAGTCGAATTGAGTATGTTATTTTCAATTCCTCCCCGCCTTTTGTTTTTTTGGACTGGGAGGTGGGGTTGCACTTGTGGCACCTTGGAAAAGAAAGAGACAGGGAAAGCAACCTCCTACATATTAAGAACAACATGAAAGAGAGTCGGGTTTGTTCTGCAAGAGAAAAGGACTAAGGCAAAGGAAGAAACACAACTTTGGAGTTCAGAGACAAATGCTATGAACTGCATAGCAGTAATAGGAGGAGACTGAGCACAAGGAGGTACATTCAAGAACAAGAAACACTGGGACTGACTGGAATATGGACCATGAATGGAGGATGAAAATTTCTCAACATACTTAGGGTGGGCTGGAGAAAACTCTAAGAATTTTACTTTAAGATACTACTCTGTACCAGTTTTAGAGCAAGGAGGACCTGCACACCAAGTCTGTAGAGAAAGAGGCTTCTTTGTACTGGTCTATACATAGCTGTGTATTCAACATCATTATTTCATCACCAACACTGCACAGTCTCTTTCAAGGTTTCAGGGCTTTGGCAAATCCAAACTCCTAAGTTTCTCTGGTCTCCTCTCTTCCCCTGCAGCACGCCACCCTTCCCAGGTGCTGGCATTTGTATCTGTTCAGTGAGACATTTCAAGAAGCTGAACTGACCACAAACTATCCCTATGAAAAAAGCACCATCAATCTGGCCAGGGCAGCTCCACAAGGTACTACCACACAGAGGACAGCATACTCAGGGGAAAAGGAGGGCAGGGCTGGATCACAGCAATCCCAATTTAAGGTCAGCTTCAAAAGCTGTGCAACCACAGCCTAAATGTGTCGATTCTTCAAGATGTACCCTCTGGATATTCTTGTGCAGCAAGGCATGCCTATTATACCTTTTCGTGGATAGCAAAGAGATGACAAGTAAACTGCCAAAGCTCACACAGGAAACCTCTGGCAGGGCCAGGAAGCTGAGTTTAGGCTCGTCATGATTCAGGAAGTGCCTCCTCCAACAACTGGACCCTATCTCTTGAAGCTGTCTCTGCAGCAAAGAGCTGGAATCCTAAGAGACAAAGAAAGTATTATTTTAAAGACGGGAAGCAGATACCCATATGAGAAAACTGATTTTCCCAAAGTCAGCTGCAGTCATTCTGAACCACAGGCAAAACCCACAGTTGGCAGAACCACAGGTAAGAATTAATTTAGAACTACAGAAATTTGTGTTTACAAGATAGTCCTTGCCTAATATTATACATCCACATCTTCCAGGATCCTGAAATGAAGAGTAAGGGTGTTTTGGGTTTTTTTAACATTAACTCCTTAAGTTCCTTTTTTATGATGAGGAAGAAAACAACAATTAAACAGCCAGCTGACGATCATCAGAATACATTCTGAGCAATGTTTCAGTTTTGCTGCTTGGTCCTTGAGAAGACATCTTTTGGCAAAATCAAAAGCAGCACATGTTGAATAATTTCCTATCAGGGGCACAGAGGAAAAACTGTAAGCCCAAGCATATCAAAGCACCAGGAACACTGCATCCTGAGATGCCAGTGGGAAATTGGGGGG
>VZTL01036633.1:0-27285 GCA_013400535.1 Scopus umbretta
GGGTTAAACCACAACACAGACCTTCTCTGAAAGAAGAAAGAAGCCACCTAGTGCCGGATTATAGGCTGCTGCAGAAAACTCTGTGCTTGGAAGGTATGAAAAAATAAGTTTAGTGTAATAATAATACTGTTGTTATTCTTAAAAAAAAAGAGTTAGACATGGAAAATGAGATTGCAATTGGCTGTACTTTAAAAAGTTCAGCATGGCAATTTTATGGGTGGGTCTACTGCTTATCGTAAAAAAGAGTGAGACTTGGCAGTCTTTAGGTTACTGAAAGTTCAGTGTAGCACTCAGAAGAAGACCAGTTCCACTCTGTTTGGTAACTATACAGACATATTTGTGAAAACACCACTACCCCATATTATACTATCAAAACTGACTGAGAGGTGAAGTGTAATTGAACTAACGTTCATGAAAGGAAACTGGCGGTGCCGACCAGCTGCTAGGGCACTACAGAAAATCCCCGTGGGCTACTCTCATCTGTAAGCAGAGATACTACTGGCACTGCAGGACCTCTGGCTTCCTTTATATTCAGTGGTGAAAAAGGTGCCCCAGCAGTTTGTTTCATGTCTTGTAAGTCTGAATTGCCTGCTGGCATTGCTTCTTTTTCTGCATTGACCTTTAAGGGAGTTTAGAGCTACTGGTATGGTCATTGTCATGGTTTAACCTCAGTCGGCAACTAAGCTCCNACAAAGAAATTGGGCTCCTAGCTTGCTGTGCTTAATTTCACTTGGATGCTTAAGGTAGATGATGTGAATAGCTCCCCAAGGCACCTCTGTTAGGTATTGGTCTTGCACACTTTAGGGTTCAGCCAGGCTTACAGCGACACCCTTGCTTTCAAAGGGAATCTACTGTATGGAGAGTGCAGGGTAATCTGGATACATACAACCACTGTAGGGAAATGCCCGTATCTATCTGGAATGAGCCTGTCTACATCACGTGAAACAATTTCCCTGGGAGAAGAAAAAACACTTTTCTGTGTTCCCTTCTGAGCCATTGTGTTATCCAAAAAGATGGCTGAAACAAATAAAGTTCTTAAATTTTAGATTTGTCGTATTTTGGTGCTTAGTTTCTCTTGTTAGTCATTGGCAGCTGGAACCCTCTCAAAGTTTAGTATTTTCCAAATTAGACCCTAAGTATCTTTTTTGAAGCACCCAGAAACAGAAGTGCCCAGAATCAGTGTCTCTGTGCACTTGTGCACATTTTATTGTATTCAAGCAGTATCACGAAAATACTTCCTCCCTACAAATATTCACTATGCACATCAGGACTACTTAGTAGTGTCTGCAAGCACAGGGAATGCTAGCATGAGACTTCACAAGTCATTGTATGTTGCCCATATTATGGTCCCTGGTGGCATGGAATTCCAGTAAGGTCAGTTTTATTTTTTACGTAGCTATAAGAAGAGTAGAGTTCTGGTATACATGACTTCTCAAAAAAATTCTACATAGAAGTAAAGGGTAAACTGGAAGGCAAGGTGAGATTCCATGTTGATTAAAATCGCTTTGTTCTGTGTTTGAGGCATTTTGCTGCAGGCATAAATTGTTGTTCTCCAGATTAGATGGGAATAGCAAAAATAATAATAATTTTTCAAAAATTGCATAACTCAGAGGAAAAAAAACAAATTTAGAGGACTCAGTGTGACAAACTCCATTGATATGAGCATTAGTTTGTACCTCAATCAAATATTTAATATGTTTGGAAAATGCTTGTGGCAGTTTCATGTGGCAATTCAGCCTTTTTACATATTTCAGTAGAAGCTCTAACACAGTCTGGCATCTATGTGGGTATTAAATTAATTTCAGAGCAAAGCAGTTTGTTTTCTATTTTCTGGAATCTAAGTTAGTCATAGCTTAATAGGAACAGAAGTCCTCAGTGCCTGGCTTTAATGGCTCCCAGTTATTTAGCTCACATCAGGTCCATCCCAGATGTGCTGTTAAGTATGTCCTCTGTTCATGAATAGGACAGTTCACATAGGATAGTGTGAGCTTAGGTTTTTCTCTATGCCTGTCTAATATCCGAAATTCCGGGATTTTAAGGCAGCAGGGATGTTTATAATTGTCTACTCTTATCTCCTGCACAGGAGGCTGGTGAATTAGATCTTGCTTCAGCCAGGGCTTGTAGTTGAACTTAATCAGTGGTTTTCTACCTCTTTGGATATATGAATCCTAAAAAAAAAAAAAAAAGAAAAAAGTCATATGAAAGTGCAAGCCCAAAAGAGTACTAGCAGGCTGTTGTTTTATAATTTTTTCTTTGTAGATCCTTAGGAGTCCACAGGTCTGCAGGGATCATGGACAAGAGACTGCAAACCACTGAGCTGTGTTTTCCAACATATTGGAAAACCATGACTTATGTGATTGAATATGATTTTAACATGCTGAAAACAAAGGTGCATGTGCCAAGGTGTACAAACACACACTCAAATGCTCTTAAGTCAGAAGTTGTCACAGGCACTAACGCTGATCCTTACATCTACAGAGTAGTGCCTCCACCCATGAGCCATTGATAACATTATTATTTACAGACCGGTTAGATTGATCATGGAGAAGGAAAACACTCACTGCATGCAGGTCATCAAAAGGTCTCAGAAAATATATGGATAAATACGGCATTCTTTGCCGGTGATGATCTATGTGGTAGAAAATTTTGTTAGTGGTTCGTAAACTTTGAAGGCAGCAGCAGACTGTATCTTCATGCCCCCTTCCAAAACACAGTCCAGGAACAGTGCACTATAATTAGAGCCTACAAACGATGTGTTTGACAGCGTGCTCATTGCACTGAGCAGTCCCTTCTCTGGGGAACTGGGCTGCAACTAAATAGTGGAGTCCTCTTTTCAGTATGTACAGTCACAAGCAGCAAATTTGCTGTCTTTCTGTTGCACCTCTAACAAAAGCTGTTCCCTCTTCTATCTGAAGCAAAATGATTACTTGAGTAAATAAATACCACCTGGTAGATATATCAGCAGCTCTCCTTTCAGAGTGCTAACTTCTGCCTGCAGAGTCCTCCAGTATTTTCTGTCTTGTGCAGTTGAGGAAATGTTCAAACCCGAAAGATACAAGAACTGAAGGAATGCCCCAGAGCTTTTCTGATAAGCTTCAAAATTCCCTGGTAGTATTAATGTCTTAACTTTCCAAACCTGAAGAAATAATACAGATAAAAATTGTATTTTATCTGTATTATGAATACACACAGACAAAAATGCCACATTTCAGCCAAGAGGGAACATTCTTCTGTAAGTTTTTTTTTTAACAAGATACTACAAGATTTTTTGCCATTTCCAACAAAAACTAAAGCTAATATTGAGAAATCTGGTGCTTCCCATTGGTTTCGTTCACTGCAATAACTCATGATAAAAGCGAGAAGCACCCAAAGCTTCCCTTTGCTTTCCCTTTTCCCCCTTTTACTTCTGTGCAAGCCTACCAAAGCTGTCTTTTAAAAGCTGTCAGGTCAGCATTTCAGCGCTGAACCTGGCTGTCCTTGCCCGGAGTAGGGCTGGAGTCAGTCATTCTTGTTAGTAATGATCTTGTCAGTTCTACTTTTTTTAAGCTTACCTTTTCTGTTTTGCAAATCTCCGACCATCTCCACTCACACCTCATCCTATCTGGCTCACAGCTCTTACAGAACTTTAGCACTGCATTCCTCAGAGCTAAAGTTAGATTTTGCATCTGATTTTACTCGTCTTTTGTCTCCTGTGCAATGGTTACTTTCTTTCTCCTGACCTTCCTTGGTTTCAGGAGAACTGATAAGCTTTATTTTTGTTTACCTTCTGATAGAAAACATGTTTTGCTGAGTGATTTTATTTTTTAACGCAGCAAGTTGCATGTGGTCAGACCCAAGAGTTGGTTGTTCACATTGAGTTTCTTCCAAATTGTTAGCCTTGTCCTCTTCTTTCCTTCAAACCCCATTACACAAATGGCCAGAGTCGTGCTGGGATGATCCTGGCATATGTAACTGTTACAGAACTTAATACAGGAATCCTGCCTTGTACTCCATTAAATAAACAAGCACATCACCTCCTTCGGCTGTCGGAGTTTGCTGCTTGATTTACAAAGTGGGAAGCTATGGCTTCTTTCTTTCCTTCAGCTCCTTCCTCTATTTCCGCTTCAGAAACTGAAGTTTCTTGCTGATGAGAATGCTTGGTAATACCAGTAAAGCCTTCTTGTAGAAGTAAAGCCTAAAGTAATACCAGTAAGCCTTCTTTTAGAAGAAAGGGTGTGGGTGGGCTGTCAAGGCACCTTTGACCTCTAGCATCAAACCCTCTTTCTCTCTCTTCCAACATGTACAAAAAGGGCTTATAACAGAGCTTCCTCAGGGAAGAGGATCCTCTCCAAAAGACTTGCAATGGGAATTTTCTTACTTTTTAGCAAATATATTTCTTTAAACCACTGCACTGAGACCCTAAATCAGACATCCAGTAATTATGCCTGCATCTAAATTTGTCCCAGCGTCTGTACTGGAGAATAAGACACCTCCCCAGAGGATCTTTCTTTAGTTCCTCCTAGCTGTCTTTCTGTGTGGGTTTTGTTGTTTGTTTGTTGTTTGTTTTTTTTTTAATGACTGCCTGATACAGGAAATGTAGTGGTGTTTGTCCAAGTTTTTTGGTCTAGTAGCTTTCTAAGGGTCAGGGTTTTTTTTCAGAGACTTCAAAACTTCTTGTGTGAGTCATAAAAAGCAATTATTTGTGTAGCTGTAACTCTGTGAATGTTCCTCTGGGTTCCTGCACAGACTGCACAGAAAAATTACCTCCCAAAATTATGCCATGAAAACTCTGTGATGTACTTCCTGAAGAACTGGTCAAGTATTCAGTGTAATCTTCTAAACTTTTTGCTGCAGGCCTTAATCCTCTAAACAGGTTTTTCTCTAATTTTCAGTAATGTACTTTGGGACACTATCCAACAGAGCCAGTGACAGTGCTTCCTTTTCTTTCTCCTGCCAGGCGGCAGGTCAGAGGTCTTACTGTCACTCATTTTTTTGATGGGAGGGAAACTGTTGCTGGGAGCACCTGGGGTGGGGGGAAAGGCTGCTGTTGTACTTACCTTTGCATGGAGGGAAGGAGAAGGACTGGACAGTATTTATTTTTGATCTGGCAGCCAATGGGTTTCTGGTTTTATTCCTTGGAAGCTTTGTCTCATACAATCACAAAACTCTCTGTATGAAGAACAGTTTTGTTCCTCCTGGAGCCTAACTACCTTGGAAAAGTCCAACCGGAGCACAGAGTAACCACAGGGCAAGGGACTGCAAACTCAACATCTGTCTTGGGCTGTTCAATGGTGAGATCTGCTCAGAGCAGCTTGGATGGGATGACACGCTGCAGTCCATGCCCAGCTGCTGTGCTGTGCTCAGCTGGGAGGTCTCCAACACCGGTTAAGGTGAACTGTGCTCACCAGCCCTGGTGCTGGGAAAGCGGAGCCCATTCTGATCAGACTGGATGTGGTTCCTAGACCAGCCCCAGGTGGGAACACTTCTTCCCTACTACAGCTATATGCGAGTCAAAGAAGATCCAAAGGGTGCTTATTAGTTGAGCAGTCTGAGAGGAGAAGCCTTTAAGGGGAGGACTTTCATACATAAGAGGAAAGTTGTCCACGTTCCTCTCACTGTTGCATTACAGTGGGGAGGTTACTATGCCTTGGCTCTCTCAGGTGACACAGCACGCCATGTCAAACTGTACCACAGCCATAAGACGTGACATCAGATGCAGCCTGTGTAGGTGGGCTCCAGTCTAGTGGAGGCAGGCTGTGGGGTTTTAAATTTCCTGAAGTGCAGGGCCAGAGGGGAATCCTGAGAGTGGGTGAATACAGTAGGATAGGGACCTGGGAAGGAGGAGGAAGTCTCAGTCTCACCGTTACTTTCTGCTTCAGCAGAAACACCTTTATCTTGAGGTGAAGTCCTCCTCACCTTCCTCCACGCTTTCAGTGAGGTCACTGTAGCTGAGGAATGTGTACAAGTTTTGGGAGAGAGAAAAACACCCCTCTCCCACACCCAAATATAGCCCTTAGAGCCTACGCTGTCCTAAGACTTAATTAGTATGTCATCTGCTGGTATCATGATAATTTAATGAAAGATTAAACAGTATCTTCTGTTGATAGTACTCCTCCCCGGTCTCGTCTGGGTCTGCTATCAGCTTCTGAGAGGCTGCCAGAAGTTCAGCTGTGTTGTCTTGAAGGGCTGCAGAGTCCATGGACATTCCCCTTGTACATGGTCTTGATATTTTTACCCCCAGTGTGATCCTCAAGCAGACATCAGGGAGCAAGCTGGCAGCTGGTCAAGCTTTGCTTTCAGACAAAGTTCTGCAAATGTGTGCCAGCATCCCACAGCTGGTCGGGTATCTGCTCCCAGTCTGGGCCTGAAATTACAAATTCCGGCTTGTGGATGAGGGCAGGAGGGAGCTTAAGAAGATGTAGCTTTTGGTCTTATGATGGAGAACATCTGCCTCTTTCCTGGCTGCACTCAGATTCTGGAAGGGATGTGGCAAGGGCTCTGGGCTCTGGCGGTGTAGAGGCACATCAGTTATCAAGACTGAGGAACGCACGCCTCTATACATACAGCTTTTTGGAATAACAACACATAATCTTTAACACCGTACAAAGTCCTACTGATAAATCAAACAGCTACAAGGTCTTGAGTTGCTCTGCACTACCAAATGCTACGCAATGATAATCTTAGGTTAGATACATAGCTTAGTAGTTATCCCAGTTTTATATAGGAGGAAACAGAAAGGTGAAATTGCCCTCTCAAGCCGTGTGCCTGCATTCCAGGCATATCCCAGCCTCCCACAGGCTCCCTGACAGCTGTGGGTGAGAAAGAAGATGGAAACTGGTCAGCAGTGAGCCTGTGTCAGACTCAGGGTGGATGTTCATAGTTTCGAGTTCCCTGTTCTGTCTGGCAAGCCATATAATCTCTGCTCTAAAATTTGTAAGAATGCACTATAAGCCATGAGAAAGCAAAATGATGCCAGTAATTCCATTTATCTCACCTGCTTTTACAATGTAATAAAAAAGGAAAATTTGTCTGTCTAGAAATTCTGAGAATTCTTTTCTTTGGAAACATTATGAAAAGCTGCATTTTTTTAGTTTAATAAATTTTTTCTGATAGATTTTACTTCTAAAAGATCAAAACAATCTAATTAAAATATTTTTTTTACTAGATCAAAGCATTTAATTACTTTATCATTTACATTGAAACAAAGTATTTCTGTAGAGAACAGATACAAAATTAATGCTCCCAAAGACCCATTATACAACTCTACCAAGTTACTGCTCTTTTGGAGAATTGTTTTGTGGGTAAATTTCCAGCCAGTTCTAATGGCAATTGGAAGAATGAGACTGGTGGGGTTTTCCCATCATTCCTAAGCCTCTAAGGCAAATAATTTTTATAGGAACATAGAATGAGGGGCATCTTTTAATGAGAAGTGCCACAGCTTTTCATAGCAATGTGGTAAATACAAACAGAAAATTATGAAACAAGTAGAACATCTAGTTCAGAGGATTTACTTTGGCAACTGCCAATTATTTTTAGAGTAGTTTCTGAATTCACCCTTGAAACTACCCTGGGCATGGCATTACTGAGGGCTGCCCATGCCCCTTACGGGTAGGGCAGATGATTGGTTTCTCTACAGCACTTGTCCTCTGCAATTGCCTTGGATCCAGTCATGCGCATGTAGGGCAAGAGTGATTGTTTTGGTATTCCCCATGGGAACACTCAGACTGTCTTTTCCTGGAGGTGATGAAATCCTGATCCTGCAGTGCCAGGTCTGTCTGCAGTTTTCTGGTGTGTGCTTTTGTTTGCCATTCCCTGGCCTTTAAGCCATTTCCACTGAATCAGGTCAGGTTATTACTACACTGAGGAATTCCAGTTCTCAAGAGAATGAATGGTTCTGACCTGACAGTTATTTCTAGTCTTTTCCCCATTTCTATTCTGGAAACTCTCACCTTGCTTTCTCCCCAACTTTGGCATTCATTCTGTGATTGCCTGTGACCTCTAGAGGTATTTCCGTGCTAAAAGCCAAACCAAATTGTCCTTACCGGTTCAGTAACAGTTTCTTCAGTCAATGCAGTGCTTTAAACAGTCAGTAGTGATTATCAGTTTTGTTTTAAGCTGCTTTCTGCCCACGACTGTGTACATGGCTCCATACAATATTCTTGATCAAATATGATTCCCTACCAGATTTCTTATCTAATCAATATATTCTATGGAAGGACATGGTATTTTACCTAAGACAGATTGAAACTCAGCCCCAAGCTCTGGGTTGCAGTTCAGAGCTCTGGTTCTGAATTCGAATGGTGGCTCCACTTCTGAACTTGACCTTGTTTCCTAGTTGTTGTTCAGATAAACTGACCTTCCTGTAACATTTCAGCCCTTCAGAGAATAAGGGAGCTTATAGTCTTTCCTCTATATGCAGTCCCACGAACAGCTTTTGAATCCAAAACTTAACTTTCTTTATAGTCCTGACAGCTATCCTAATGAATCTGGACATTTATTGGAGTGCTTTCAAGATGAAAAGGGAGCATTGTACATAAGCAATCACAAATTCTGTACTCAGTAAACTTTGGAACACTGATGAATTTATTTTTTTACGCATTATTTAACTCAGAAAACTATACAGATAGCCTTTCAGAAGTTTGAAGTATGGAAATACTGCTGTATTAATAATGAGTACAAAATGTTTTCATAGCATACAAATCATCACACAGTCTTTACATGAAGAGCAAGTACTCAGTGGCAAAGTACACTTTGGTCTGAGAGCTGAAGTATGGGCAGGCTCATCAGTAACCAAAAGATCTCTATGCACATAAGGCCTAGGGAGAAGCACGGGTATTGCATCACACAAAAGAGGGGGTTTTCATTAGTGTTTTGCACAATATGTAAGAGTTTTCACAGATCGTAAATCATTGCTTGAACAAATTGTTCGTAATTGTAATGTGAATGCCCAGTCCCATTTCCTGATTTAGCTCCCTGTACCTTCAGCAAAGGTGAACTATCATTTTAAAGTTTTACTAAATCTTAAGAATTTTCATCTGTCTTACAAATAATATGAAGCAGTACATTTGCATTAGAACAAGATATTAAAATTGAAGTTACTAGGAGCAGTTGGAGCCTTTACCCATTAAGTTGACCATGCTGCTAGATTCCTGGTCCATAGTGAGTTGTACCTGGTTAAAACAGCTGACCTCCATGTACCTCATGATATGGTCAGGGTCTTCTACCTCAGACGTTTATTTCTGATGGTGTTGCTGTCAGAGATTGGCCCAGTCAGAAAGCTTATATCTTGAGAATCCTGTGGAATAAAATTTGGGAGGGTTATAATTAACAATGAACTTAATGACTAACTAAGCTTGGTGGCAATGAAAACTTCCTGGTTAAGAACGCTATAGCAGCTTATACAAGACATTTCTTTTTGTTTACACATTCTACTCTCAACAGTGTGTGTATCTGTGATCTCATATGATTTTTATGGTACTTCAAACAAACTATCTTTGATTGTATTGCATTGACATCACCATTTAAGTTCATGTAATGCCTTCCCTCCTGTGTGTACATACAGTACAAACAAAAATCAGTCAGAAGAAAAAATGGAACTAAAAGAGCAAACAACTAAATTCCTGTAACTGATGTTGCTACATTTAGTAAGACAATATCAAGACACATACCGACCTTGACCTGAATGCCACAGTGATGATGATGAAAGACAGTACAAGAATGGGTGCCGCTCCCACGTGAGCTGACACTGAACACTGCAAGATGGTCCTACAGACTCTTTGTATTTCTGTGGTGAATCTGCTCTTGCTGTCCGTATTTCTTCAGCAGCACAAACACTAAGATATTTTTCTTCCTTACAAGAACGCCTTTTGTTTCACCAACTGTCACCACAGAGGTGTCAGAGAATGCAGGAATTGATGTGCATTATATATGCATCAGCATTTTCTAAAAAATAGACAATAGAATCATAGAATCGTTAAGGTTGGGAAAGACCTCTGAGATCATCTAGTCCAACCGTCAACCCAACAACACCATGACTACTAAACCATGTCCTGAAGTGCCACATCCACTCATTTTTTTAATACCTCCAGGGATGGTGACTCCACCACCTCCCTGGGCAGCCTGTTCCAATGCCTCACCACTCTTTCAGTAAAGAAAATAGAATCATAGAATCGAGTAAGCACCCCAAAACATTTATGTCCTTTCAAAGCCCTTATATCCTTAGATGATGTTGGGGCTGCAGTTCTTGTGAGAGCAAGCTTTCTTCCAAGAAGTTCAGGATATCTTTTTATTTTGAATGGGAAGAACCCAGCAGGAGCTGGGAGTAAGGCACTTTAGCAGTTGTACTGTACCTTCCTTTTTTGAAGTGCTTTACAATACGAAGTATCTCCTTCCCTTGGATTTTATTCCTCCTCTCCCATTTGAACCACCACTCTGACTGAATGTCTACCCTGCCTCAAGTAGGTTTGCCTGTGTAGGTCTGTTTCTCAGTATCTGTCAGCCTTTAATCAGCATGCCCAGCAAGCTCCTGGGGACCAGGACTGTCCCTCAGTACATCTGGCACAGGGGCTGAGTCTTTTTGACCACCATTACCATACCAATCAAATAGCAATAAAATGAAATGGTAAAATCCTACCCAGATTTCTTTATAGCTGGAGTTGTCTAAATATAAATCTTCTGATAACCTGCATGAATTAGTGGCAAATACGTGAGCAGGTAGTGGCATATGTGAAGAACAGGATGGGGAGGTTTTCTGGGGGAGGGATGTCACGGGGAAGGAGCTACTGCAGGAGAGGGTCCTGTGTGTACATTTCCCCAGGTATTACATGTTTGCTGCATATGAAAGTGTACAATGAGCCTTGCGTTGCTCTGGCAAGGGAAGTGTGGCTTGGATTCCTCGTCTCAGTGTGTATATCTGGTACCTAACTGTTCTGATTTGGGTATTTCAGAAGATGATGATTCATTCTTCACAGGTTCTTGCTGCTTGGTTAGTCATGACCTTGTGGTCCCTTTTCCTTCCAGGGATCCTAGCCGTAGCTGTGTGCTCTGTCTGGTATGAACAGCATTTTGCTACATACAAGAGATTTTTCGCAGCTGTAGGACATAATTCCTTGTGTTAATCAATACAGGAGCTTCCTCTTATCTGAAGAGAAGGAAGTTGCAGAAAAGACAAACCTGAGCAGTAGGTGAAGTCCAACCTTAACTTAAGTCAACAGAGTTTCCTACCCTGTGTGTGTGTGGTTTTCCATAAATGCACAGAATTTTCTAGGCTGTTGGAAAGCTAGTGAGTTTGATACTTCTATATCTTGAATCTTCATAAAATATCAGTCAGATCCTGTTTGAAAAAAAGAAATTGCGGTTTCTTGCAGATCTTTCAGCATGTTCCTGTTGACTCTGGAGGCATTTTACTTCAAGCAGTTGGGAGTTATTACAACAATATATTGCAGTTTGGAGTTTGAAAGCAAGAGCTGTGGAAAGATAATCAACTTGTTAAAGATGCTCGTAATGTTGTCAAAATTTTATTTATATTGTGGGATTGTCTGCCTAGATTCTCTGGAGCAGAATCCAAACTGAAAAGTGACTGATTTTGAGTCTAGTTTTCAGACTTGGAGTGCTGGATTTATACAATTATACAATTATACAAAGAAAGTTGAATCTAATTCTCAGCACTGTAATCTCTATTTGACCCAAATTTAGGCATGATCTTTTGGGCCATTTTTGAAGAAAAAAGCAACAAACAGTGAATACAACTAAGCTACAGAGAGCTAGAAACAAGTTTGTACTGAAGTGCTAAATACACACAGAATGAGCTGTGAGAGATGTATACACTTTCACCTTTGTTACTACAACTATAGCCTAGCTCTGGTGAGGTTATGTCTCTGAATGGGATGAAATAATGGCCTTCTGCAGTAATTGTTGCTGTTGTGACACTGTTCTTTACCTGCAGAGTATCTTTATTGCAGAAAGATGCCCCATTAAAACAGGAGACTGCCTTTGAACAAGGGTCTATAATGATTTTATGGTTTTGAAAATGGCATTAATAAAAAATAAATGAAACAAAAAAAAATCTGTTGGACATTAGAAAATATAAGGAAAGCCAGCTAAGAAAAAAAGAGGTCAGATCAAGCAAGACACAGACTAACTACACTAGCTCAATACTTCTGGAGTGGTAGAAGTATTAATGAATATGACAGGTGAAGCTATAACTTAAGACATGCTACAAATTAGAAGCAGATGCTCACACCAGCTTGCCACAGGATATTACCAGATAAAAACAGAGTTCAAGTCCAATAAAGGCAAGCTTGGTGTTGTATTTTTTTTAACTTCATCATCATTAGAAGGAAACATGAACTTATTTAACATCAGAAGTGACCAATAAATAAGAATAGTTAATATGGGCTTGCTTAGACAGCATCCAAGATAGCCAAAGATGTTTTCTGGTGGAAAACGTCATCCCAAAATTCAGGGCAGAACTTAATTTTTTTGTTTTCCACAGAGGAGACCTGAAAACAATTTTCATGGCCAGTTGAACAAGCACTGCCATTGCTTTTGATTTCTTTTATCTGTTTGCTTGAATGAGGATTTTTAGCTTAAAAAATGTATGAATTTTAATTCAAAGCTATAGTTTTTCAGTGTTTTGTTTTTTTTTACAAATGTCCAATATTTTTGCCTTAGGAAAAGAGACTTGGAAATTCTTTACCTGTCCAAGATCACCAACCAAAATGGTACAAACCGGTACAGTACAGCCCTCTTCATAGCCTCTGTCACCCAGAGCTACAGCAGAGGCTTAAGCAGACAGAGAACTGAAGGGCTAAGGGCTGCTTCTGGTGCCAAAGGTGGGGACAGAGCCAACCCTTTTGAGTCCCACTTGTGCTTTTACAAGCACAAGGGGAAGGGAGATGTACGATAAAAACTTGAAGTTAGCAATACAGCACATTCCTCCTTACTAAGCTTGAGTATTTCCTCTCATTGCAGTGTCAGACAATCTTGTTTTCAGCTTTTTGCTTCAAAGGCTGAGCCAGCCCTGTGCTATGCATATGTGTTTCACAAGGCTCTGTTGACCTGATCCCCAGACCTTTGCAGTATGACACTACCTACTTGCTTGAACTTTTCACTGGTTGGCCTTTACTCTGTGACTGCTGCAGGTGGAACTATGTGCTAATCCATTTATGCTGTCTTCCTGCTTGCAAGTCTGTGGGAGGAGAGGGTTTGATAAAGTCTTTGAGTAAACTCCTTTTGAGTAAAACAGAGAAGGGAAGGTTATCTTGGGTTATCTTTGTGTCTAAACTCCAGCCACTCATATGTAAATAAATTACCTTCCTCAATGCCACGCCAAGTAACTTTAAGGAAAGTTTAAAAAATAAACTCCTCACACCTCTGAAACAAGCCAGCCAGAAAAGAACAGAGTCAAACAATTGATAGTATCTGGGAGTTGCCTCTTCACACAGCTTGGCAGCAGGTATTAAAACCTCCTACATTTCTACCTGCCATGGCTTTGCAGCAAGATATGTGGTTCTGGGAAACTGTGAGCAGGGAAAAAAAAAAATTGGGACACAGCAGGAGGTGTGCTGCATGCATTTAACACCTTCCTATGGGGTGTCTCTCTTATTACATGGGTTGGTGAGCATGAACAAAAATAGGTTGGTGGCACAGTAAAACTGACATTTCTAACTAGGCACCCCTGCTCCTCAGTCCCTTCATTTTCTGAGTATTTTAGCTCATGAGAACTGCAGCGTGTGTGGAGGTGATAGCCATAGCTGGAGGCTGGACAGGAGCACAGGAGGCTGTACTGTTTCAGAAGAGAGGCATGGCCGAGCAAGGACAGGGAGTGCATTTGGGATGCTGGGTGCCACCATTCTCCTGCCATCTCCTCCCACCTGACAGCACAAAGCTGTGAGCAACACTAAGGCCTGATGTGCCCAAATAAAACCACAGCTTTGGAGGATGTCCTGGTTTCAGCTCGGGTAGAGTTAATTTTCTTCATAGTAGCTGGCATAGTGCTGTGTTTTGGATTTAGTATGACAATAATGTTGATAACACATAAGTGTTTTAGTTGTTGCTCAGTAGCGCTTACACTAGCCAAGGACTTTTCAGCTCCCCATGCTCTGCCAGGGGCACAAGAAGCTGGGAGGGNAGATCTGGATAGACTAGAGAGCTAGGCAATCACCAACCGTATGAAAATGAACAAGAGCAAGTGCCAGATTTTCCACCTGGGACCGGGTAATCCTGGTTATACATACAAATTGAGGGATGAGAGGTTGGAGAGCGGCCCCGCAGAACCCAACCCAGGGGTTTGGGTTGATGGTAAGTTGGATATGAGTCAACAGTGTGCCCTGGCAGCCAAAAGGGCTAACCGTGTCCTGGGGTGCATCAAGGGCAGCATCGCTAGCTGGTTGAGGGAGGTGGTTGTCCCACTCTACACTGCACTGGTGTGGCCTGACCTCAAGTACTGTATATAGTTTTGAGTCCCTCACTTCATAGCTTCACAGGGTCCATTTAGTAGGTTCTGTGAAAATATATATAATTAAATGTAACCTAAACTAGCCTCTGGCAACTTCCATGGGACCTACTGTGTCCCATTTGGGAAAAAGAAAAACAATTTTATATAGCCTTTTGGAATCCAGTTCCCCACTTGGCCTACTGCTCTCTTTGCCCATACAGAAATCTCTTGATCTGAATGTAGCTGCAAATAAAAGAGAGACTGGCTATTACATCTGTTAGGCATTGCACCTGACAGATGATGGTGTAGTTTAACAATGAATTAGAACAAATCTGACATTTTCTTCCTGGTCTAAATAGTCGAATCCACAGAAAGTGTACTAGGCACAGAAATATTAAATTATTTGAGGGGTTTTTTTTAAACAGAAACTAAGGGATAGGATTTAATAGGAGAAAATAAAGTACTAAGGGAAGGAAATTAATGATATTTTCTCATTTTGAACAAATACAACAATTAAATCATTACATTCTCTTACAAAAGCTATATACACCCTTTAACTGCTAGCTTAGGCCAAATATCAGTCCATTGCTATTCAACTTCTATCTTTCCTTTGAAAAGAGAGAGGGAAAATTTATATAAAAAGGAGGTTTTCTTCACTGAGTGACACTCTACCTCTGATTGTATCCAAGCATTTTGTCATAAAAAGAGCTGAAGAGGGACAGGAAGAATAGAATATATAGAAAAAGATGTTTTGCTGTGGATTGCTCCACATGATTTTTAGGCTGTACTGGAATTTTATCCAGATGCTAACTTTTGTTCATAGACACAGCCAAACTGCATATGTGGGACTTTGTTCCAATACCACAATGTTTCTACTGAATAAACAGCCTTATTCTCAACTGCCTCTGAAACAGCCCATCGCTAAAGCAAAGAGCCATTCTTCCCTACACTGAAGGGCTGCCCATGTGCAGATGCTTCCTTGGCAGAGGGCACACTTAGCACACTTGCTTGCAGGGTGTTTCAAGTCAGATGCCCAAGAAAGAAGGTCCCAGATCATTGCTGAGCTTTGAAAACTTGGCCAAGGAGGAGGAGGACTGGTCCCATCATCAGGAAAATCAGACTGATGGGTTTCAGTACTGTTAACACAGCTTGGTTTCTTCAGCAGTTGTAAACATGAGTAATCCTTCGATAGAAAATAGTTGCTGTGGAGCTTCTGGAAGAGGAAGAAGTAGGTATTTATAGAAATGGCTTGGAGGTCATCTGAGTGTCTTTGACCAATGTGACTGACCCAGGCTCCAAGGCTCTTGCTCATCTCAGCTTTGCAGGCACACAAACTAAACTCAGCATCTCATTAGAGGGGTGGGGAATGAAGATAGAGTTAGTCAAACAAACAAGTTACTCTTGTTGTCCTTCTTCCACAATTAAGCTTGAACTTTGTCTCTTTCTCACCATCCTGCTGTAAAATTGGAATTTCTGTTGTGATTGCATGTGGCTTAGGTTTTGTGTATGTTGGTAAAACGGTGTCTGGGTTACATATCAGTCAGTCCAAACTGGAAGAAACAGGAGCAGATGCACAAGGAATTGGTTGAAGAGACAAAAGGAAATAGCCAACACACACACAAACACACCTTATCTACGTATCTGCAAATGCTTCTTCATTCATGGCACAAAATAATTGTGGCTAAAAACCTTAGAGGCTGGCAGATTTCAATAAAGGTGAGAAATTAGATATTGTGATCTCACAAAAAAAGCTTTTGAAATATATTTAAATCCAGTGCGGATAGATACAGCAGATTGACTCATAGGCAGCTGCAGAGGAAAACTGCGGGGTTTGGATGACATCACAGAGCTTTATTGTTTCATTAATTTAAGGTTTCATAGCATTATCACAACACTTGTGTATGTGATGGCTCCACCATATTGTCTAGGCATGGGATAGACAGCAGTGACCCTGGAGCTAAGTGTTGCTGTGATTTCTTGTTTTAACAGCTCCTGTCAAGTCTTCAGTTTCCAGTGTCATCTCAAATGCCATCTCAGTGGAAGAGTTGAGGGGGGGAAATGCTAGGGTTCTTTATGGCGTTTGTTTTTTTCTCAGAGGAAAAGTATCTTCTATTTTCCTGGCATTAGTCTGGCAAGAATTTGTGTTCCACAGGCCTGAGGAAATGACCTATGTACTGCTTTCCACCTGCTGAGCCTGTGAATTGCCATACTATATCCAAACTGCATCTCCAGGCTTCATAAACATTAGTATCTTTTATCTGCCTTTTCTTGTTTAATTCTTTCCCTATGGCTGTCAAAGCCTTGTTTTAATTTTTTTTTTCCATAACTTTAAATGATTTTAGGGTTTTAGAAGCTTTTAGTCGTTCTATTTCACTGTTGCTTATTTCTCTGATCTCCAGCAGGCTTTTGTTTTGGTGTTGATTTTTTAAGTGCTGAAAACATTTCTTAATTTCTCTTTTTCAGAGTCTCACTTGTATTACTACTGATGTTCATTAAAGTAGATCTCAGGACCTGCAACAGAAATGTTTGTGGTAGCAGTATTATAACAGGGCACCTCTGATGAGAATAAGCTATTTCTCTTGGCTAGCTTTTAAAAGAAAAAACAGCAGAAGGGCCAGATAAAGCAAGACCTGAGACATTGCTTCAGCCTAGATCTCCATCTTCTTCAGTGGCATAACAATATTCCAACTGCAGAGGTTTACTTCGTTTCATATGAAAAAAGCAAAAAGCCCATTCACCTCATAGGCAGGAGGCTGGACTAGAAGTACCTTCCAGCCTGAGTTGTTCTGTGATTCTAAATAGTGTATTTCTCAGTTCTGTGGCAGAAACAATACAAATGCTCAGGTTAAGTTGGAAGAAAAAAAATGGTGATTACAACAACAACAAAAAATGTTTTGAAAAGAAAAGTTAAAAAACTGTGTTACAACATTTTCCCCCTTTTTTTTTTTTTTTTTTTTAAATGCTCGAGCTTTCTTCTGAATTTGAGACTATTTAGTCCTTTGGAAAATCAGTTCTGATGAATTTGCTATTTAATAAAGACATGTGTCCCACCTCCAGTGACTTCCTCCCAGACACTTTTCTCATTATAAAACAAAATAATATGATCTATTCTTCTGCAAATATAGTTTAGCTTCTTTTGTCTCCAGTGGGAAACTACCTTCAAACGTTAACCAAACACACACCTTAATAAATAAATATGCTAAAGTGATAAAAACTTTAGACTTACTGGTTATCACCTTGCTAGGATGAACAGCTTTTCAAATGACTGAAGAATGTGCCCCTTCTGTCTGGGCTCTCATGTAAACATGATGCTTAGATTGTCTTCAAAGGTTGCATCCTTGTCCTCCCTGCTCTTTGTCCCTGCCTGTGGTTACCCATGTTCAGAGAAGCTTAATCCAAACTGGAAGAGGTGCAGAGAAGTGATGTCAGAATGACCAGAGGAACTGAGATGGGACTAGAGGAATTTGGTTTATTTACCTTAGAAATACCAAAGACTGCGAAGAGATATGATAGGTCTCAATAGACAAAGGGCAAAAGGAAAGATGGGAGGAAAGAAGGGGAAGGGGAGATAGCAGCAAAGGAGGAAAAGAAAGCTAATTAAGCACAAGTACAGTTCTTTAGAAAAGTATGTTTGACCTTCAGAGGTGTCAGATTGTGGAACAATGCTCTATCTGGAGTAGCAGGGGGAAAACCTTAACCAGTTAAATTGAGGTTTGATCATTTTGAGAGGGAAATTGTATGACACTACTGTCCACAGCACATTGGATTGAATGACCTAGATCTGCCCTTCCTGAAACTCGTGCTTTGTGTGTTTTGACACCACAGGGACCCTTCCCACTAAAGAAGCTGACTAGGATAAAACCTTCCAGATCATCCATTCTAACAAATCTTTATAGAAATGTTAACTTTTTTTTTCCTGACCCTGTAATAAAAATGCTTGGTACCTTCTTTTGGTAAAAAAGAAGATCCAAGTGCCAAGCTGGTAAATATCCACGCTATTTTGGAGCAAAGCTAGCAAGCTAGTCATCTGCAGTCTGTTTCATCATTTGTGACCTTACTGTGCCTGTGAAACCCTTGACCTTGTTCAGAGCACCACGTGGTGATTGTATTCTTGAGTTTGCAATCTTTCTCTGTCTAAGTAAAAGGCCTAAAACACGTGTCCTTGTCATTACATATTGTGCTTGAAATATCCATACTAGTGGAGATGTTATCTGGCCTTGATTTACGCAGATAAGGAAGGACCTCGATCTTTATGTAAACAGCCAGCAGCATAACACTAAATCTGTATGCCAATGTGGCAGATTGAGCTCTTCTCTAGGGTTCAGTTTCCTCTCCACCATCCACACCCACTTCATCAGCCAGTGCATGCCCATGGAGAAAGCATATTCATTGTCAAGTGAGCTAGTGAACACTGAAAAGCCTTAGGAAACAGTCAAGATAAATGCACCAGAATTTCTGATTGAATTGGTATCACTAATAGTCTTTTAGTCTTTGATGGGAAAATGTTTCTTTCACAACATCATCAACCTCCTTGTAATCGTGTTGAGGTTAACAAATGAGAACATCTATTTATCTAGTGTCTGAGCCAGTTAGCTCACACACACACAGAATAAGCCCCAAGTGCATGTTTTTAATGCAAACAAAAACCCATGATTGTCTTCTCATCAGTTAAGCAAGCGGGTAAATGCAGCCCTCTTTGTTTGGCTTTATTTTCTACGGAGATATTTCCTCCTTCCCATTCAACATTCACTTAGCTAGGAAGCTTACTAGTTAAAGAAGTTTGGACACAAACCTGTGATTTAGCCTGTAAAGCAACACTATATATGGGCAAAAGCCTAGAAATGGGAAGCACTGAAACATCTGAAAAAGAAAGACAGCCAATATTAACCCCTTGTTGGAAGGATGCATGTCCATGTGTTGCCCCTTCTACTCTCAGTGCCTAATTTACTATCAGTGTCACCTTAATGCTGCACACATACCTGGAGCCCTTCCACAGTGTCCTAGTAAAGAAGGCAACCATGATTTACACCCTAGGAAGATTCAGGTAATGTCTTGTTCTATTTCTATGCACACATACCAGAATAGAACTGACCAAGTTACATGCTGAACAATTCCTTCTTTCTGGAACTACATTCCAACATCAAAGCTCATTTTCCAGGGAACAAATGAAAAAACAACAGAAAAGAACCCCTCACTCCAAAGCAGAGAGCACATTTTCATGTAACTAACAAAGCTATGCCTTATGGGAGTGTCTCTTACCCACAGAATCTTGTATAAGCAGGACTGGCATGTCTTCCCAAAACTGGATGTTTGCTGGCACCAGAACAAACACCGCTGGAAACAATGCTTGTAAGGTTACCATTTGGTTGATATCGACCACTAGAATGGCTTAAGTGAAATGCTATCTTGAAACATTTGTAGAACAAAGTGACATGGGATTAGTTAATAAAATTCTGCAAAGTAACAATCAATACACATAGACTCCTACATTTTGAACATGAACCATCCATTTTTAAATGAAAATTAACACTAAAAAATTATTGTTTCAAATTATTCTGATTTCTCCATACTGCAACAGCACTGGAATGTTTGCACTAAGTTGTAGAGTATCAGCTCAAATGTGCTTGGAATTGGGTGGAATAAAGGAAGGAAGTTTCTCAGGATGTTTCCCAGGCCTCCTGGCACTGCACTGTGCAATTGGGAAAGTGATCACATTACGTGGTTGTCAGTAGGACAGGACCTGCTTTGATTAAAGCATCTAATCGCATCACATGATTAGATTCTTTAATTGAGGCAGGTCCTCTCCTTTCGATAGCCTGAAAATGTAATGTGTTTTAACTGCATACCTCAGGCATAAATCTGTACAGCCTCTTTACCTGGTCCTAAAAGCAGTTTCATATGCTCAGTGCTGCATGGAACAGTCCTGGAGACTTCCCCATCACAGACAAAAAGTCTTTTTCTCTCCTTCAGCTTTTACAACTGTTTGTAAAAAAAACCCAGAGAGAAGATGAGCCTCTGGCGATAAGAAACTGAACATTGTACAGCACACGACCAGATTTTCACTACAAACTGAAGCATTTCTCACAGCTAGCTTTCTATGGAGCAGTATTTGCTATCCATCACAGATTATACGTTAACTTTCCCGGGGCTGCTCAATCCCCTTTTTTCGGTAGTCGCTGCTGCTGTGACGTGTCCTGGTGTTCCCTGCCGGGTGCATAAACCCAGGTGCTTGTGTCTTGCTTCATCACATGGAAAGGACGTCAGTGCAGCTTCTCACTTTGCATTCCTGCACACTGCAGGAATTCCCGCATTGCACATCCCCGTGCAATATTTACTCCCTTGCTTACCAGTCAAGGAGAGTTTTGTAATAAGGAATATGGGAGATTACAGGATTGCCAGACCAAGATTATGCAAAGAAACTCATGACTGAAGAAAAGTTTGCAAAGCTTCACAATGCATAAGTATCTGGATGAGTGCCATCAGATGTTGGTAATTGCCCCAGCTTGAAGGAAAAAACCATGCCTTCGTAATACTTTTGTCACTTGAACATTAAAACCAGCTACAGAAAATGCAGGTTCTTTGAGAATAAAAAAATGACAGTGTAAAACTCAACACATTATGAAGAAAATTAAACCTCTTCAGCTTTGAAGAATGTCAAGTGTATTTTTTTTCATCCTACAGAGTAAAACATTTGAAGAAGTGAGCATCCTTTACACTGCATAGCAGCCGTAACCTGGTGGAAGCAGGTTGTTAACATTGGGTATACTAGTACTTTTGGCAATTCAGGAGAGCAGAAGGTGACAGCATTCTTGTAAACTCTTCCCAAAATTTAGGAATGGTAGATGTACATGTTTTTTTCTGCTAGTTGTACAAGAACTGTATCTTTCAATCTCGTCTTATTTCTGAAGTAAAAAAGACAAAAGCTTTCTCTGTTCATTGTGCAGTGATGCTTGCCGTGGAGGGAGAAGAGAGAAAACTCTGTTCCAGCTGGAGCCCTGATCCTGCAAAAATCATGGACACTGAAATGCTGAAATGAGATGTGAATTAGTTGAGCTGCCATGAAAGGTGAACTTTTACCCTGCAAAACTAACAGCAAAGTGTCTTCTGAGAAATTTGTTTCAGATGCACATCTGCACAGAGACCTCACATCAGGACTGTACTCAGTCCCTTACCTTTCTGTACTGAGGCTTCTTGAAGTCTGAGAAAGACTTTGGGCCTTCCCCCAAGAAAATTACCAGCCCAGAGTGGCAACTAAGTGGAACTGTAATCCAAAACTGTAATCCTAGAAGCCTCATGCTGGGATGCTGCCTAACTGTAACGTGTTTAAAAACTGTAGGCCCTGAGTTTAGGCATGGAAAGTCAGGCAGCCTAAAGACCCTGAGGTTCCTCCGTGTTGGCAGCTCTGAGTGGCTTGATTAAAATCAGGGTTTTCTTAGAAGATAGCATGCCTTTGGCTGTTGGAGCAGGTGCTCTGGGAGCATGCTAAGAGGATGCACCTCCAAGCAGGTGTTGCCACTGCCACCTTGCTAATGACATGGCCATGTGGAAAGGGGGGGAGTTGCCTTCATATGCCTTTCACACAGCCAAGGTTCTGGCCCTTTCACTGGGCTTTTGGGGCCAGATATGGCTGTTCTTGATATTGCTGGAGAAGAGGAGGTGCTGGATTGTGAGGATGTGCTGCTCAGGGGAGCCTGAGCCAGAGGGAGAGAGCCTTGCGGCCTGGAAAGGAAAGCCAGGGGAGTGGCCAGGTTTGTGGCAACCAGGGTGTGAGTTGTAGGTATGAAAATGACTTATGGTGTTTCTAGTTAAAGCTTTTTCCAATCAATTATGGATTATATGGGGGGTGATCAGCTTTCTTCCCTGCTTGAGGGGAATATACAAATGCACTCCCGGGCTTTAGAGGGGAGGAGGTCCTGTGGTGAGGGTAAAGGAAATTAAAGGTCCTGGGATTCATGGGGTCCAGCCCTTGTGTCCACTGCCATTCATGTGTTTTCTGCTAAACAGGTGCTGCATAAAATACTCAGCAACCCTACCTCTGCTCTCATCCTTGAAAAAGAGTGTAAAAAGACCAATTTCTCTTATAAAGGATTTCTAAGTCTAGTGATGGAAAGAGCTGTAGAAGAACTAGATAGTAATAGGAATAATAATAATACTTCTATCACTCATATTCTTTTGAATGCTCTTTTTTTTTTTTTTTAAATTCTGAAGGTGTTCAGCTAAGTAATTGCTGTTCTAGTGTCCCTGTAACATTGTTTGCTTGGGGGCATGGGGAATTGTATAGTATATTGCAGTGGATATTAATGTATGAATCCTGCTTTTTTTTCCCTTTAGACTTAGAATTGTGTTATTGTATCAGGTGATTTTATGGTGTTATTATTTGATATGGACTTGCTTTTGGTTATGTGAGAAGTCCCACTGACTTGAATGAGCTATTTCTAAGAGTAATTACTAACCTGCTGGAACAGATATCACACAAAGGAAAGTGTTGATGGAGGTATTTCCCTTCTCTTCCCTTCTTAGGCACAGCTAGCAGCCTGGCTTTTATCCTGTTGTGAAGGAGGACAATGACAAGGATAATTCTCTTAGAGATCACATAGCAGGACTGCATTTTAATATGTAAAAGTACTTCAAGGAAAGGTGGACTGAGCTGAAAGGTGGTCTTTTTGCTGTGTAACAGTCAATGCCTGTATTTCAAAGCCTTACTGTTAGTCAGAAGACTCTCAAGATTATGCATTTATGTTATCCTCTATGAAAAGGTGTTTGTGTGTAACTAGCAAGAAGGTATATAATAAATAAATAAACCAAAAACCCGAACCATCAACCTTCCAGCATCTCCTGGCTTTGCTGAACTCAATAAATATTGGCACTTGATAACGGGGAAGAATTTGAAAATTAAACTGTTAATGAGATCAATGAACTCATTTCAGCATATTTGAAAACTAGTATTGTACTCATTCCTCGGCTTTATTTTACTCAATTAAAAATGACTCCTTAGTTTCTGTTGGCCACGCCTCTGAAATATTTCCCAATAGGCAAGTCATTATATTCTGACACCTATGTGCTCCCTGATCATTACATTTAGATAATTGCACACTCCCAGGTTTTAGTTCTGCCATACTTTATCTCTTCCCTCTTATTAATTGTATCTGTTGTTACTTCTGCCATGATACAATACCTAATGTTTTGCATTTACACAGTGTTTCAGTCGCTCAAAGACAAGTTGAACATGTTTGGAGCATGTCTCTACAGTGGTCAGGGAGGGGCAGGTGACCTGCCTGATGCTTTTTGGACAGGCTTGGATGTTTGTTTGGCACCATGCTGCTTTGCTCAGCAAAAGCTGAGATGCTCTGGACCATGTGCAGAAGCAGAACTGGGGGAATTAGGAGCCCTGGGCTGTAAGTGTCATTGTTCACTGTACTCTGGTAACTCTCATGCAACTTGGTATTTCAGCAGAGATTTTCAGAGGTTTCTGCAGTTGATATAAATACCTAGCCTCTATTTAATCCTACTTCAAACACGCTAGTCCTTTTTTGTTTGCTTTGCTCCTTATTCTAGGCAGAGTTCTGTGTTTGGGAAGTACCATATATTCCCATATGGCAACTTCAGTAATGTCTGACAAATCAACAAGTTCTCAGGGACTGAAGACAGCCAGCACTACAAGGAAGGCTCTCTTATCCTAGAAAGAGCTTTGGTCTAAGAGAGCGAAGGGTTTGAGGAGCACATCCTGTCTGACAATTTCTGAAGAGACTTGAGTCTCTTCTCAGGTTCTCTTCAATTAAAACTCAAAAATAATAAAATCAGCTAAGGTGGAGATCAACTACCTTAGATACAAAACTGACAATCTTGCAAATAGTCTTGAAAATACCTCGATTAATTTTGTACAGGGACTTGTGGCTCCCTGTTGAGAGGCTGGGACAATAAAATCTTTTTCCAGATTCAGTGTAGTAGAAAAGCAGTACTATAGAGCCTTTCAGTGTTACTGGTATATTTGAGTGAGTTAATTTCTGCCTTATAATTTTTTTCCCACATGCATATGTAAAAGTTCCCCATTACTAACCTGATTAGTGTGTATTATGTTAACTGCAGGTTGCAGCCTGCTAAAAATGCCTGAAGGCAAATTTGCTTTCCCTATAGTTTCAAGTCTCTGCCCTCAAATATAAAAAAGGGATTTTCCTGGGAGCATGACTTGGAAGGCTTACACATTTTGCATTTACAGCACTTGTGCAACTGTTCTGTTGTGAGGAGTGAACTTCCAGCTGCCTCTTTTGGGTTATGATAGCAGACTGTCCACAGAGGCAAGCAGCTCAGTAGGAGTGACCTTGCTGCACTTCTCACCTCTGAGATGGCCACATAGATGAATCTAAAAGTGCTGAAGTTGGGGAAAAATCTGGTCAAGCAGCGATTGTTGAGATTAGGCCAATACAGGTTTTTAATATAATTGCATAATAGAGTGTAAGTGCCTTTACAAATATCGTGGCAGTTTCCCTTCAGACAATGCCCCTCCTGCAAAATAAAAATTTTGCATGGGAATCTCTCAATTTTGGTGAAACCCTTGGTGGAAAATATTTAGTACTACTCTAGTGAACCAAACTTTTCAGGCATTACTGAAAACTTTCAATGCCCTTTCAAAGTTTCTGAATCAAAATGTCTTAGAACTTCCATTCCATTAAATCTTTAATAAAAATGAACTCGTGGCTGGAGATTCACATGGAGTAGATGTGTGCTTCCTGATGACCCACTGAATAGCAGCAATGAACATCCCAGCTATGCAGAAAAGGCACAAAACTGATAAAGAAGGAAAATAGATCCAGGAAGAAGGATGTATAAAAGATCATCTCCTTTTCCCATGAGCAAAATCTTTCCCCTCACTCTGCAGGGATCGGCGGGGTTGGAAGCAGAATCTGCTTTGTATCTCGGTGGTCTGAGGTGTACAAACGGTTGGATGGGGGCCGTTAGAACTAGGCAAGCCAGTATTGGCATGAGGCCTCAAGTAATTATTTTCCAGTCTCCTTGTGTTTTGCTATAAACTCTGACAGTCTGCTTCCATAAGTACCTCTCTGAAGCTGCAGATGGCTACTTCAGAAACCATTGCCTTAGTCTCTGTAATTTGTGTTGCCTGTGTCCTTAGTAATACTGTCATTGCCTCTCCATCCTGTGTTCTGAGCAGGAGGATCCCTTCTTGCTATACCTTCCTTCCAGATACACTTCCACCTTGCTTACAGCTGGCACATAGTGAAATAATAATTTTCTCACCAGATGGAGAATGCTGCTTTGCTTTCATGGATTACTTGACCAATGATTGATTGAGGTTTTTTCTTTTTTGTGAAGTTAGTGGTAAAGGTATGTTCTAGATCACCTGCAGCAATTAATGCAGAAAGCATTAATTTAAATGTGACCTGTAGGGCTTGATTCTGTTCACCTGTGCAGGAGAGGATAATTCTTGCTGCTGCAGGAGCCAACAACCTAAATTTTCTGCCTTGCTTCATCTGTCAGTCTATAGCAGTCCCTTCTGGCTTTCTGCTCCTTTCTTCTAAAGAGCACACCATGGCTGTGGAGGTCTGGATGAGTGTAATTACATGCTGTTGAGGGATGGTTAGATGGTTTAGGTCACCTTCCTCCAGTCCTGAAGGCCAACATGGTGTTGAGGTCTTGTTTGGTTTGGGTTTTTTTGTTTGGGTTTGGTTTGGTTTTTTTCCCCTGGTTGCATGTGTTACTGCTATTTGGTTGTCTCTAGCTGTAGGGAAGCTGCTGTGCTGATGCTGGAATAAAATGTGAGGGGGTGTTTCTGTCAGCCAGCAAATATAGCTATGTAGTCCCTCGCTACCATCTTTGGCTTTGTGGGAAGTTACCAGCATCCTTGTCACATCCACTAATGCACACTGGCATGTGCCTTGTCATTCTGAGGTGTGGAGCAGGTTCATAACACCACACCAGGTACCATGGGGCAAATGTCACATTGCTGCACTCACAGGTGTACCAGAATGGCAGCTGTGTGTAGTTTGATTCCTGTGGCAGGGATCTACACAGATAAAATGTATTGGTCTGTAGGCAGCCAGGCCCAGCTCCATCATCTCTTCGTGTAGCACCCTTGTGTGCTGCTGGTGGGTTTGACTGTTAGCCTTGCAGAACACCAATAATTATTCCTGCTTAAGGACTCTTGCTTATTTTGGGCTCTCAGCTAGGGTAGACGTTATTTTGAACTACATGATTCACATCTGGTAAGTGGACAATCCCATGTGCAGCTGCTGGTGCTGCTTGATCTTCTCTGAATGGAAGAAAACTTAATTTGAGTTTCATGGCTGTTTTTCCAGGACTCGTGCACATTGGAGATGGCAAGCCTGCAGGCATCTCTTGCATTCACTTTTGCTCCTCTTCCAGATCACTTTATCCTAGAGAGGACTGTCTGCCTTGTAGACACACCAGTGATTTCCTTTTAACACTTTAATACCAGGATTAGTGCTAGTCTAAAGCCATTACTTCTATTTGCAGAGTGTGCTTTCTGGTCTTTAGCCCTTGCTAGTTGGGAATGGGAGAGGTAAAATTAGCCTTGGCTTTCCCTGCTGAATCAGTTTTGAATGTGTGTGCCAGGTGCCAATATTAGTAAGCACTGCTATCGCAGAAGGTATAGATTAAGAAACAGAATTTACTCATTGTATTCTTAAATAAGCACATCAAACACACCTACTTCATCACCATAGCTGTGTTTGTGTTAGCTAAGGGCAATACCCAACATCTGATAATAGCACTGGTGCAACCAAATGGAAAGCATGGGTGTCTCGCTGCTCCTCGGAAATGTCTGAATTGTTTGCTGTGTTGTTAGCATGTCAAGGTTATCATTAATGTCACTAAGGGTCTTTTTTTTTTTTTTT
>VZTL01036637.1:10272-25327 GCA_013400535.1 Scopus umbretta
CCCCCCTTTTTTTTTTTCTTTTTTCTTTTTCTCTTTTTAATAGAATATTTATTATTAGGAACTGATTCCCAAGAGTCAGGATACTCCATTTTTGTTTCCTGCAAATAAGTGAAATATTTTGGCATTTGCCAATTAACAAGGCTTTTGAAACTGCTTCCTATTTGAAGAAATGAAGCAGATTGCAATATACAGAAGTTATCCAAGAGGATACTTTAGACAGATGCACCAGAGATGACATCTCTCTTGTCATCAGTAAAAATGATACAGAGCATATTGCTAAGTTATTCAGCAATTTCCAAAGAATCCTCTTTAATGCACAATAAGAAACAGATCTTGGTTGTCTTTTCATGGATGTCAGACTTAAACAAAAACACAGGATGCACTTGCAACCATTGGTGTGAAAGGGTACTTTCAAGTACAGGCCTATTAACTGAAACATTCTGCTGTAAGATATCAAAAGACTGCCTATGTGCCACAAACTGCGCAAAGTTATACTCATTTTTCTTAGTGGCAGTAAGTGGTTTTAGTGCAAGTAATGGAATTCAAAACCAGAAAGTCCGTATTACAATTCAGAGTGCCCTTTGTCCTTTGATAATGAACACCATATTAGTGTCTTGAAGAAAAACAAAAACCTTAAAAAGGATTATGTTGTTTCAGCATTTTGAACTAAGTGAGCAAAACTTTACTACTGGAAGTTGATTGCATTTAATTGCTTACAGGCGAAAATCTAAAAACAAGTTCCAAACTCTCAGGTGTGCCAGAAATAAGAATAAAATTAAGATAGACTAACATATTAGAAAAATATGCCAGAAAGGGATAGCCTTTGTAAAAAAAAAAAAAAAATCACGTGTGATATTTGGTATAAAAGTAATTGTATTTGCTAAGCTGGAAAAAGACAATAGGGAAAGGAAGGGAGGAAAAGGCAAGGCCAGGCAAAGCAGGGGCGTGCATTGCATGAAATGCACCCCCAAGAGGCTACTGGAACCAAATGTTTTGCAATTTTAATTACTCTTACTACAAAACTCACTTGGTTAAAAAATGAAAGTAAAATATTTAACTTAAAAAAATATTTCAGCTATAAATGCAGAACAGGGAAATTCCATTTTTGGCATGGGTAAAATTGATTATCTTACTAAGCAGGACAGTATTTATTTATATAGTGTGTATAGTGTTTCAAAAAAAAAAAAAAGAGCCATTTGCATCAAAAATGTAATGTGAAGGTTTAAAATATATTCCCCAAGTAAACAAGCTCTGTGATACAGAAAAAAGAAGGGTAACAAATTGTCCTTCCCACCAAATCAGTGAGTAAGGAATACTCCTTAGATCAGAAATTTCAGTTAAATTACATCTGTCTTTGCAAATCATTTAGACCAGATATGCCTGGTCCTTCTCCATATATATGGCTTATGAGATTTTAGTCAAATATTCCTTCACCAAAAACTTGCTTGATAAAATCCCAGATGTCTGGATGGAGGATTTTGAAGAAAAATATTCTGAAATGAACACATTTTCACTGAGATTTTTTTAAATTCAGAATATTTTGAAATTTCATTTACAATCTCAGTTTTTCAGGCAGAGTTTTGTATAATGCTCTTTTCTTAATTTTCAGTTTCTGGCAAGTCAGCAGAAGTACACAGTGTACAAACTACTGATGCCTAACATGACACAAAGTAATCACAATAGCTTGCTCCTCCTTAGCTCGGACTGAAATCTGTTGAGCAAGGATCAAGGTGTAAAGACAGACATACACCTGAATTCCACTAGTCTCTTCAGAAGTCTTTGGACTACTTTTAAGGGGTCCACAAAAGATGATAAAGTGGAGCAAACCCATTACCTGTTGCTGCATTTACCACTCGAAATTTTCTAGCGCAGTTCTGTTGAGTTTAGGACCCTCATTAACCTCTCGGCATCACTCTGCTCTGGACCATACAAACACACTAGTCACTAGAGAGTCTCTTCTGGTGATGTAAAGTGCTGTCAGGGGTGGTTAAAATATACCTGAGAATGAAAAGAAGAGAAGATTTTTTTTAATCAAATGAGCACTTTTTCTCCTTAATTTAAAATGAACAGACCATACTGATTACTGTATTATCAGATTACTACTATTACTGACATATCAGAAACTAGGAACAAAACTGGCTTATAACAACAAATATGGCGCAAAACTA
Source organism: Scopus umbretta (assembly GCA_013400535.1). Taxonomy (NCBI): domain Eukaryota; kingdom Metazoa; phylum Chordata; class Aves; order Pelecaniformes; family Scopidae; genus Scopus; species Scopus umbretta. Next base: position 12,441 of record VZTL01036637.1, read on the forward strand.
TAAATATGTTCAGAGACTGAGAACACATTTTAATAATTCTGGAATAAAAATACTGGGGAAACATCTTTCTCCCAGAACTTTTATTTTATATACAATTTCAAAAATGTTGTGTTTTTCTTTCAGGTCAGAATGAGTTAAAATTTGTTAAGAATTGGGCATTTTGAATACTAAGCATTTTTTTAAAAACTGGAAACTGTGAATGCTGATTAGCTTACAAAATGGAACATGTGAATAGTGACCAACTCAAACTAGTTTCAGATGAAGAGTCTGAGGTAGGATTATTCTTGAAAGTGTATTCTCCTTTATTTTGTCTACTTCACTTATAAATCAGTCAAGCAAAAGGCTATTCAGTCCATCTATTTCCAGATTATTGCAGTGTTGCATCATCTCACCAAATGGGAAAACTTTCCCTCACTTTATTTCTTACTGCTCTCCTGATTGAATTCATCCCCAAAACATCCATCTTCCAAAAAGCTGTCTACCAAAGGCTGCCAGAGATGCACAGAGGGATTGGGATGAAGATGAAATCCCACTGCAGCACACAAAACCTCCTCACAGGGAGTCTAGCCACGGTCTTTGCCACTGTTTTCTAAAGGACTAAAGTTGCTAAGGAGAAACAGAGTGATTTTGGGAACCGAATTCCATCTAGTTGTGTAGAAATCTCATTTGAACACTGCCTGGATTATATTTGAGTTTCCCCTGCTGTGGAGGATGAGAGAGTTATGGGGGGGATAAACGTCACAGTTCCCTCAGGTTATCTGTGTGACATTACCCTGCTTGACTGCCAGGAGTTAAATCAAAGAAGGCTGCTGAGGCAGAAACTAAATGCACACACACACCAAGGAAAAAAGAAAGAAAGGGAAAAAAAGAGGAAGAAAGAAAACAAGAACGGAAAAAAGAAAACAAGAAAGAACTTGGAAGGTCCAAGGAAATAGGGGTTGGGCTGTGATCTGGGAGGTGGAAGCCCACCTGGTGCACTGTGGGCTGGTTGGGTTCACCCATCAAAAGGCATAAACTTTGCATCGGAGGTGAATTGAAACCTCACATGTTTCCGGCTCCAAGGGAGGAGAGCAGTGGCAGAGGTGTAAGAAAGGTGAAGGGGAACCTAGGGAAGTGCAGGCAGGAGGTACAGGCAGAAAGGCAGCTCTCCCCAGCCAAAGGTGATGGCTGGGACCACCTGCCTGCACCAGATGGGGGTCCAAGGTCAGGATCAAAACAGGAGAAAGGATTCCTTTTCCTGTAATGCTGCTGCCCCTGGCAGGCAGATTGCACTGCAGTTTGAGGACACTCTCTCTAAGTCACTTTAACCAGTTGCTGCGACAGTTGTCAGAAGAAACAGTTCTTGGATGTGAACCTTTGCACAAACACGGATAGTAAAATATGGGTGACAATCTGGAAAAAACAGACATAAGAGTAAGGGGCAGGAAGCCAAGATATTGCATCAGCTATAACCCCAGCAGTGAGAAGAGAATTGGATGCAGCTTGCCATGTAATGCCCAAAGCTGTTATATATTTAACAAAATGATATTTCCTGGAAGATAGCATTCTTCTACCACCATCTGGATTACTGAAAATAATGTGTAAGGCTCTGAAGATTTATAATTAAATGATAAAGCAATGTTTTGCTATGAATTAAAGGATGTCTTTGATTCTCCTAGCAATATGACGCCATCTTACCGTGATGATATTTTTAAGTACTCATATAATTTTCATATTCTTCTTAATGGAGGATGTGTACAAGCTCCCTGAGAAGAGTACAGTATGTATAAGCAATGGACAATACTATTACCTATAGGAACTAATATTTCTTTAATAGAAGTTGAAATATTTATTGCTAATCAACTATATATGGCTTTATACTAACTTGAAAGACAAGCCAACTTTGTACAGACACCAGTAAAGGTATGAGACAGCTTTCTTATCATGAGCAAAATGATATATAGCAAACTATTGAATAATTCAACTAGAAATGCTCAGAGATCACCTTTACAAAATATGAAACAGAACCCTGAGTCTTTCTTTGATGTTAAGATTTTACAGAGCAACAGTAATGCACTCTGGATGAAGAAGGACATCACTTTGATAAAATATATGATATTCAGTTCTACATACCTTTTTGGCCATGTAATACTGCATTCTCTTTACAAGACTATTTTTTTAGTACTATAGACACTTCAGAAGAGTAAAAATGTGATGTGTAATAAAGTTGTGACACACAGAAGAGTAGTAAAAGACTAGTCTGTATTTCCTGGCCCCAGCAAACTGACAGGGTTAAAAAGGTTAATACCCTGACACAGGACACCAGCAGCTACTGTTATATGGGGAAATCTTTTATTTTTTGTTACTTGTCATAAGAAAAGGCAAAGAATATGTTAAAGCTCTTTAAATCAAGCCAAGCATCCTCAAACAAACAACTTGAAAAAGATCCAGATCTCATGGAATTACTATTTATTTTTCTGTGTAGTTTAGAGGTCAGTGCTGGTTGAAAATAATCTTCTACTGTAAGATATTCTTGTACATTATACATGATGTTTACATGTTAGACTTCTGACTTTCTTTTAATGGAGTTTTAGATGGTGGATTTGTTTTTATGCACACAGAGGAATACGATTGCTTGCATATTCACTTTTTTACTTTTTTAATTAAAGAAAAAGTTTTTAAAAAGTTTTTTTAAGAAGCTCAGATTTAAATTAATATTAAAAATAAACACTTCTTTATGTTTATGGTCCTAACTTCCATTCAATTCCATAGGATTTAGATTCATTAATAATTTCAAGAATCTTGAAGGGACTTACATCTCCTTAAGCATAAAAACTCCAAATTATTTATATAGAAAGTAGCTTTCTCTTTTTTAATATTGTGTAATACTAACTTCTCATGAAGTTTGAAAGATCCTAGTTACTATGATTTGCTATTTGTATGGAATATTCAGTGAAATTTTCACTGGAAGTTATGGGCATTTGGCTTCAGAAACACAGCATTTACAAGAATTCCTTTTCAAAGAGATATTCCAGCCATTGGTCTGGTAATGATACAGCCTTTATCTCAAAAAAAACAGACTAAGAATATTTATGCTTGAGGAAAAGACCTGCCTGTGTAAAAGAATATTCAGTTTTTCTGTATTCACATTTATAGGATTTCTTGCAAGATACTCCGGAACTTATTATTGGAGCTGGAAATAGAGCCATCAGAGCTGAGCCTGCTTAACCCATCCTCACTACAGAAACATCATTTAGTACTAAATCCGTCCACAGAATTCTAGAAAGGTCTTTTTAAAATGTTTTTGTTTGGTTTTTTTTTGTTTGTTTGTTTGTTTCTCTCCTGTTTTTAAATACCTCTTAAGGCATCTGCATTATCTGGAGAAAAACATTTACATTTGGACAGTATTTTATAGATGGTATTTATAACTTCTAATTCAGGCTTCTATTTAAAAGGGAAAATCTTTTGTCTAATATGCTAAGATGATATGAACTTCTAATGCATGTTCTTGCACATATTTTATATTTAAGTGCAAGCCTTCATATTATGACTGAGATCACTGCTATGTGAGCAACAACAGGTCGTGCCATGTACAACTATGGCACAATGCCTCCCGAAGGGCTGCAGAGTTACCTCTACGCGAGCTGAATGTGACCATCTAATCCTGCCACAGCACGATCACCCTTACCAAAGAGATGCTCATGACAAGGAGGATAACTACCTCCCTGGTAATTTACTATTCATGAGCTACATTGTTTCTTTCTCCGATAATAAAGCAATAATTGCCAATCATTATTGTACCCTTAACTGGGTTTGCATAAAGGCTTGGAAGAAAATCTCTAAGGAGTAAAATTACAAAGAATCCAATCCAAAAGTGCAAAGAATTGGAAAGAAAGTGTCCCTGCCAGGAGCCAGGGCTAACTTGACCTGGATGTGCCAATATGTAGAAACTCAGCCCATTAGGGTTAAACTCAAAAGCCAGCTGAGAAGCGGGGGCAATGCGGAGAACCGCAAGCTGTTCATCAAGAGCAAGCTGCGCTGGGGAGCCGGGGCCGTGCGGGCTCGGGCACCGCCGGGGCAGCCCGCGGCGGGGGGAGCCGCCGTCGCACCGGGTCCCGCACGCCCAGCCCGCCCCGGGCCAGGAGGTTCGGGGGAGCCGGGGGGGGAGGCCGCACCGAGCGGGGGGAGCGCGGTGCCAAGGGGCTGAGCTGCCCCGCAGCACGGCCCGGCCAGGCTGGCTCAGCGGGGTCTGGGCCCGGCCCTTGCCGGCCCTGGGGGGCAGAAGAGCCCCGTTTGCACAATGCTTTATCTCGGTTAGGAAATCTGCCAGATTACAGCTCTCAGGGTCCATGGCAAAGATAATCCTTAGACCAAATAAGCGACCATGGCTAACTGAGATTTGACAATGCAGCATTATTCACTTGAAGTAAAAATCATAAACATCGGCTATTTATTCTGACTTGCACCTTTAGTTCAAGATATTGGGATCCTGGGAGCAGCTTCTGTGTAACTGAGCTAACTATAGTACGGTCCTTGTTAATGATGCATAAACCAACCCGAAAAAAAAAAAATAAAAAAAAAAATCAAGAACTGCTTAAAGCTTAAACCAACACTCCAGCCAAGCCAAATATTTTCTGGTATATGCAGCTACTTCACTGTTCTGATTCTCCCCCCGCCCCCCTTTCTATACTGCATCTTTCTATTTCTGCAGGTCACCTAGCTCTAAGGCCAGCTTCCATTTTACGAGTCAAGATGAAACAGCAGGTTAGGTAGGAAGACATCTGTTGTGCTCTCTACCAGACACTTTGTTTCTTTTCTTGCTGTTGTTAATATTTGGTTCTTCTTTGCCTGACCCTCTTCAATCTAATTTTAAAGTCACAGACAGTGTAAATCTGAGGTTGAATGGTTTTAGTATGGAAAAATATGAATATATATATTTTAAGTTCACTTACTTTTGATGATAGTCATTCAGAAAATGTATTACAAATAACAGGGTATTTTTAATCAAATATTATTTTGTCTGTTTTTACTAGATGCAATCAGCAAGGAATATAATGTATGTAAAGCACGTTTGCTTAAATAAAAGCAGCAGTAAATACTAACCAAAACTAGATCTAGCAACAAATTCCTCAAAGTTTCCTCCAGTACCACAAATTCATGGGGATCTTATTTCCCAGGCCAATACATTTTGCATCTCTTGGGCCTGAGAAATGCTGTTTTGTCAATATTTTGTGCATGTGAGAGGAAATGGTGCTTCTGCAGCCTTGCAAGCGCTGACCTGATTTGTGGGGAGAGGAGGACAACGGTCCCCTCTCCCAAACAGGGGATGGTCCAGCTACCTAGTTTGGGCCAGTCTCTTTAAATTTAAGTGATCAAAACAGAGAAGAACTAGAGAAAGGGGGAGTGGAATACTCTAGGCCTGGTGGAAATGGTAAAACTTCTGTATTAGTAGAAGAGATCTCAAAGTAGAAAACTGTAAAAAGGGTTAAAAAGTCAGATACCATGTGCTTACTGGAGCTTGGCACAGCAAAGCAGGAGGGATAGACAGAGCTACTTTTTTCATTTGATAACAGTTAAAAATAATCCTTGCAAATTTTATAGTAACTATTATTCAGGTGAAAATCCCTAGCTCGTTACCAATGACTCTGGAATTAGTCACTGTCACAGCAAATTAGCAAGGGAAGGCAAGATGGTGACTTACCCCAGCAGTGCGGTGCATGCAACCCCATACAGCATGTGGGAGCAGGACTGGTGCAAGGAGCTCCAGGGTTTGGAGACTAAGGAGCCAAATCCAGAAACCGATTTTTTTACTATGTTGAAGTGACCCTGCATGTATGTATTTAACAGTCAGGGAAGCCAAAGCAAGCAAATTGAAGAGTTAATGCAAAGCCAGACATAAAGTGAGCAGCAATGTACCATTACGGCTATCCAGGCTCCCTGCAGACTATCGCCACACAGAGAAACTGTCTTGTGGTTTTCTGACATGTTCCTCAGTGCACAATCGGGCTCCAAATAACTCAGGCTGTATGATGCCAAAAGCAAACCTTCCTGAAAACTTCCAAAAGGCTGTCAGTGCCTAAGAAACCAACCAGCCTCATGCGCACACACAGATACGCTAAAGCACACTGGAAAACAGCAGCCCTTGAAACATCTGCAGATTCAGAGGCTCCCTCAGGTTTCCATCACAGACTATCCCTCCCCAGGTTTCCTCAGCTTGAAAGTCCTGAGCCTCCATATGCACTGGTGTGAGCTCAGCTCATCCTGCTTACAGTGAAGAAGAAAGATTGCACAGGGTGATACATGCTTTCTCTTCTTCCTCCCAGTATTTCTGGCATCTTCAGCAATACTTCACACTGTTAGGTAATGGAATCACGAAGAATATTTTTACAATTTTTATCCCATCAGGAAGGTTTCATATTGGTCTTCTTGTTTTACAGACTAGTTGCAATCAACTGCAGCAGAGGAAGATATAATGGCAATATAACATAGGAAGAGCCCTTGCTTTCTAGCAGGTAGGAACTCCGGGCCTCTTCTGCAGCTCATGGCAGGTGTGGCCACCCACCCTCCTTCCAAATACTTACTCAGAAGCACAGAAGGAACATCCTTGCCAGCCACTCAGCAACAGCATCCATGAGCTGTGGGTCAGATCATTCTATGAAGGTAAACATGGAGCTTTCTTCACCAGAAGGTGATATTGCAACCACTCCCCAGCATGCCCACTGGCACACCACAGCTCCTAGCCATCATATCTGCCCATCCCCTTGAAACTGAGGATCACTAAAACCCCATTGATTTCCCTAACTTGGCAATAATTAAGTATATGGCTACAGATGGCTTATATTATCTAATATTGATTTAATTAGAACTGAAATTAATGAATTTGAGGGTTTTTTCCTCCTTCGTTTTGTTGTAGATGTTCTCTTCGGGGGAATATTGTGATTACACCTGCACTAGAGGAACATGAGAATGTGGAGCAGGAAAAACAGAGAATGACAAAGAGGCTGGAACATCCCTGGCTCTTTCTGGCAGTGGTAGTGCTCCATTGCCTCAACAGCTTCCCCCACAGAATGTCCTTGGCACCAACTATGCGCTCTGGGGATATAGTTATTTAAAGCAAAATTGTCATATTTATCCATCTCCCAATACTGAGACCATTCTGCAAATCCACTCATTCAACAGAAAAAAAAAAGAAAAACAAGGGAAAAAATAACCATTTAGTTTCAGAGCTTCACAGCCTCCGCAAAGCTCCATGTCTGACCTGCAGGATGCTAAAGAATTCTTATGGATCTTTAATAAATGTGGAAAGTACCCCTGGAAGTGGTAGATACTTCAGTGCTTAGAACCAGGTCTCCAGGCAGGGTCATGCTGCCTGGAAGGAGAGCAGGAACCTGGCCTGTACTAGCCTTGCTATGGCACAAAATGAGAAAGAAGGATGAGGAAAGACAGATTCCGTAAACATACAACCTCTAATATGCCAGGGTTGTTAGAAGAAATCCCATAGAAAAATTAAGAAATCATCACACTGTTATGAAACAGTTCTGGATTCAGTATGTATGGGCTTCACTCAATACTGTCCAGATGAAATGAGAAGAAAATTGCTTCTGCAAAATTAATACGTAAAATAAAATTTTATGGTTTCAGTTGTATTAAAGTTACTACAAAAACTAACAAAAGCCAAAGGCTCCTGACTTATCATCCATATAACTCCTAGCATAGTGGAAAAAAAAAAATCATCCTAGAATAAAGTTATATGGCTTGCCAGCTGTAAGCCCTGTGTTTTGTGGGCTAGTACCATTCAAATGTGTTATTTCTTTTTAATTATTATGCCAAGAATAATATTTCTTCCATTATATAACATGCTTTTGCCCAGGGAAGGAAGAACTCTTTGTTACATGTATATTTACTTTCTCACACGTACTGAAGACATTTAAGCTCAGCAAAATTCCTAGAAAGTGCTTAGGAGGACATGCATTTTGAAATCTATGATTTGCTTCATGGTTTTTACTGGGCAGGGACACACGTCAGTGAGAGAATAAAGCATGTTATAAAGGCACTACCTGAAAAATACAAATACATGGTCATTTTTTGGAAACAAAATTAGGAGGAATTTTAAAGAGGATTATATGCAAATTCCTCTGTAGAAATGAAGCTTGTGTGTATCAGAACTTAAAAAATGTCAAAACTAGACCTTGGCTATTTATCCACATCTGGTATTTCGTATAAAAGTCAGAGACCCTTTTTTGTTAGCAAACTATTTCCAAGTCAATTTTAGCATTTTTTACAAAGTTACTTAAAAATCTCCTGTTAGCTCAATGAAAACTACAACTCACCTTGGGGACTGCTGAAAAGCCACTGGCAATGGACAATATTTCAGACTAATTGTGTGTGATAATTACTGTCCACCGGAGCCCCATGCTATCACTCCCTTCTCAGGCTAGAGAATACTTAATTCACATGTAGTGTCCAAGATAAACATAGAACTGCAGTGTAAATATGGTGCTTATACATATTTACGGGCTTTATTCTTCCTATCACTATGCCCACAAATAATAATTTTTAAATCCCTTTTATGAAAGTTTAAAGATAGTAAATTAAGTGGTTGCAAATACCAAAATAAACCAACAGAATTATTCAATTCCTTTCTCAAGCAGTATTTACTCTGCTTTATTTAATGACGTACTAAGAGAAAAATGCACTTTGACCAAAGTAATCCATACCAGAAATTAAAGAATAAGCCATCCACTGAGTCCATTGAAAAGAGGAGTTGAGGCATAAAAGCTACTAAAAACAATTACTGTAAAAGAGCAGGAAAAAGAGAGAAAAGATGACTGACACTGAAGGATGGCTTACCATGAGTGATGGCTCCTACCTTTTCCAATGAGCAGTGAACATGGCAGTGTGACCCAGATGGTCTCAGATCTGCCTGGCTTCTGGGCTGGGTCTAGTGACAATGTCACTGCTGCTCTGAGATGCCCCTTAGTGTATGACAAGGGTTTTGAGGAAAGCATTGCTATTTAAAAGGGAAGATTTTAATCAGCATGTTAAGAGAAATCAAGCATTTCAACTCAGATTCCATTTACAAAGCTGCTGGGGGCACACCTCAAACCTCTTCATGCAGGATCCAGAGGTGCCCTGACAGCAGGAGGCTGTAATGCTGCCATATCCCACCACAACTGTGATTCCATAAAGCCCAGAGAAAGCAGCCGTGAGTTTGTCATCATCTCTGGAGAGACACCCCTTGGGAGATGCGGACGTTAAGGCAATGGGTGACCAACTGACAGTGTAATGCCTACTACAGCATGGTTTTGGAAAATAGCATCTTTAGTATCTGTGCTCATGGATATCACTTGCTGTTAGGTGACGTAGTAGCATCTCCATGAGTAACAGTAGGACACAGGGAGGCAAAGGCAGAAATGGAGCCACGTACATCATTCAAGAACAAGGTACAATAGGTACAGAACAAGCACTAAGGCAGCTCCTGCAGTGTCGCTGTTAGCTGGTGCTGGGGAGCCACAGTATTTCCTCAGAATATTTCTAATGGCTCCTGCTGCTCCATGCAGTGAACATGTAGGATGTTAACTTGTCCATAAAATGCTAGGTTACTCTTGGGTAGCTGAATACTCCTGCATACCAACTTCCTTCCCAAAAGCCTGTTTCTGTCATATGTCCTCCTCCTAGAAGTAACTGATGACTCTGAAAGTTATTCTCATTTTAATACTTAGAAAAATATACAGTTTTTGTTCGTTCTTTGGGGTTTTTTTTCAGGCTCATTCAGGAAACTCTGAAATAGGTAGGAGTTAACCATTTTTGATCCTAATAAGATTTGAAAACAGTACATCTTCCAGAGTACCCATAAAAGTAAGCAGAAATTAGAAGGGTTTTAGCATTCTTTAAAGATACATTTTCTTTTCATAACCTTATACATTTCAGCAGTGATCCCAAAGGACTAGAAAAAACAAGTGACAACATAATACTACAATTAAAAACAAAAAATAAAAAAACATAGATTAATACCAGGAAACTATAGACGATTCCATCTGACATTGTGTGGGGAAGTCTTTGAAGCTACTTTAAATGACTGCAGCTTTTTTATTTATGGGAAGTATTTGGATGTTGACATTGAAAACAAGTTTTGCAAATTCTCAAATACACAATCTACAAGAGCAGTAAATAATGAAAAATGTTGTGAGATTAGAATCAAAAACAAATCCCCCAAACTTTTGATCTTTAACATACATTGACTAATGGATGAGAAAGTGACTTTCAGTTTAGATAACAAGAGCCAGCTCTTTGAATCAAAGAAATGCACAAAAGAAAAACCAGAGCCCCATCCCTAGCCTGTGAGAGACAATAATAAAACTGTACTGACTGCAAAGGAGAAGGAATGAACCCTTGAAGTAGACAACAGCAGAAAAGCAAAGATCCCTCAGACAATGACAAATACAGTAGTTTGACTCCTAGGCCGTATTGCTGTCAAAATGCAGAGTATTGAGAGAAATGGGAACTGACAATATTGCCTGCAGAAAAATCACAATTGCTGTAATGGGGCTTAAGTGGCAAGAACAGAGTCACTTCCTAAGTTGCCAAAAAGATACTCAATAGAAACCACTCAATCACTCCCTCAAAAATTCAGTCAATCCACTCTGCAATTTTAAAACTTAACAGTGAATTAGAAGTCCAGCCCACTTGAGCAGAGTGCTTATATTAATAACACAGATAGTAATACACACCTTCCTTAGCTCTGCTTCATTATTCAAAGCATTTTTTTTTTTCAAGAAAATATTCCTTAGTTGTCTTCTGCCTTTGTTCATGGTATCTTTCTGTCACCAAAACCAGCATAGACTCATGGATTTTTAGGGCCAAAAAGAGCCATTACAACAATTTCCTTTATACTTCTGTAACACAGGCCATACATTTCATACAGTGGTTCATGCCTCTAGGACAGCATCTTGTAGATTGAACCCAAACTTGCCTTTTAGAAAGTTATCCAAATTTGACGGTAAAACTCACAGTGGTAGAAAACCTACCACATCCTTTGGTAGTCTGTTCCAAATGTCAGTTGTTACTATTCCATGTGCATGATTCCTACTTTAGCAAAGAATATTTATAAATAATATAAAAAGAATTTTATGGTTATATTCTTGCATCTAAGACAGAACAAGGACTGTTTATTGGCAGTAAGAGCACTGCTTCCTATTAGCATATGATACTTGAGGTTACAGGTCTGAGAAACTCTTCGCAGAGATAAGTGAACACCTGAGAAAACACAGGCTTGTTAAAAAATGAAGGCGTATGGCTCTACTATGTGGCCCTGTGCCAACAATATGAAAAAGCAACTCCTAGCACCTGCATGTACATGTACAAATTTTGATTTTAGCAGATAAGTGAGGGTGCATGCCACCTATTAAAGTGCTGGAGAAAAGCTTTGATCCCATTGACATCTTATAAATGTGTGTGCATGTGTGCATATGTGTACCTATTATGTATATTAAAAGGTATTTTAATCATTATGTAGAAGTCTTTTTTAAGATGCCATTTTGTTTCCACAAGATTTTTGTGTTTATCACTTAGTGATACCTAGGATGACTGAGAAGTTGAGAAAGGCCTATGGTTTGTAATTTTATATGCTTTATTGAGCAAAGCACCTGGAATGAAATGCTTGCTCTATCAAAATCAGTGCCAAAACTTCCACCCATTTCAGCAAGGCCAGAATTTCAAACACAAGTCAAAAGGTCAGCTTAGGTGCTGAAAGTTAAACATCTGCTAAAATAGAAAAGAAGGTTCCCTCATTGTTGGCTCTGATGCATGGACTAGACAAGTCAAGACACAGCAGATGAGGCTAAACAGCAGTGTGAAGGTTTACTTGTCACTGTTAGAACTATAATGAACAATGTCTAGGGCCTGAATATATGGTTATAAGAGATACCAGAATCCCTAAATAATTATTTTGTAAATATAAAGATTTATGTTAATTGAAGCAATGGATCTGAAGATCTCCATTGCCTCCAGCAGACATTTCACCTCCAAAGCTCCTGACCTGCTACAGCCCAGTCCTTGGCTGTGATGCAGGGCCAGCTGGCCCCAAGAGTTGTACTGGACCTGTCTCCAACCTGTCTCCGCCTGGCTTTCAATAAACTGACTCCTTTTGCACTGTGGCATATTAAGCAGATACTCTTTCTATTTTAGCTTCCTTTCTATGCTAAGAAGATGAGGGGGTAGGGGGGAAGAAGGTTCAGTTTTTACCTGTCTTGGCAAAACTGGCCTCTTTTGGCTCCTGCTGCTACAGACACCTAAATGCTCAAAGCTTGATTGCACCCTTTAATAGTGAGAGTGCTGGTCTCCACTGATCACTCTTACCCCAAGAACCGACTGAGCTCCTTCCTTCAGTGAGTTATGACCTCTGAGACCTTCTGCTTGCCTCCTTCTCCTGTCAGTTCCTGCCCAGAACCTGTTGTAAGAACAGTAACACAGTCATTTACCTGGGAATAACTCAGCCAAATACCCCAGCTAGCACCAGAGAATGGCAAAACTTTGCAACTCTGAAATGACTCCTATGCAATCTCTTTTATTTACCTGTTAGTCGGGTGTCAATCTTCTACACTACATTTCCCAAAGCTTCAGTTATTTAATTTTTAAGTGTTTCAGGCAGGAAGGCTTCCGCAATGAGTTTCCATGCTCTCAGCTCCTCCTCAGCTCTTCCTCTTATTCCTTGTGCCAGGAGTGCTAATGCAGTTCCTCAATTTCAAACAATTTGCTGGAACAGCAGAAAACCAGAATTCCTTGCCAGGGAAGCCTTAATGCTTAGAGTAAGAAGGAGAAATATTTTCTTCTTAGGGGTATGACCCTTTTTTTCTTCTCTGTAGCTAATTAAGGGGATTAACAAAACTTGTCTACAAGCAGATTAAAAA
>VZTL01036647.1:0-13757 GCA_013400535.1 Scopus umbretta
GAAGGACTAGCAGAGGACTCACTCGATACTTTGGCTGTGGCATGTGTGATATTGGCCATTTATTCTCTTTTTTTTTTTATTGTTTCAGGCGATAGTGTAAGATAAGCAATTTGCCATGGTACTCGAGAACCACTCCAGATTTTCATTGTCTTTAAATCCTTTTGCTTCTGTTTACAATTCACTTCTGGGCATGCTCCGAGGAGTGGAATGAAGGGAATGAGATACATATTTGCAAGCTGCAGAATGAGACGCTGATGTAAACACACCCAGACCTGTCCAAAGTGCTAGATATGTCCTGAGGCTTGGGGGCTATTGCAGATACCAGAAAGAGTCCCACTGATCCACAGCCCTAATTTCAAGTGATAAAATATCACTATAAAGCCGGTTTACAAGTGCACTGAATTAATCCTTGGTTTAGCTGGCAAAGTTTTGCTAAAAAACAGAGTTCTGCTAGAGGGTCAAGTTTTGTTGGATAACAAATCTGATTTTGACAGAAATATTTACATTTTCAGTGGCTAAATGTCCATCCATCCAACCACCCATCTGGTTTTCTCATTTTCAATAATAAAATGAAGCCAATTCTCTAATGGAAAAAAAATTATCAATTTTTTAAAGTTTTATTAAAGGCTGTGTTTTTCAAGAAAAATGCAAAATTTTCCTGACTATTTCCGAAAGAATCACATAAAATAAGGAAGTGCACTTACTATTAAAAATACTAAACTGTTGTAAAGAATTACCATTACCTCATCAAACAGACTCTGGCAAATATTGTTATTTCTGTTTCTGTTGTTGCTTTTCTAAAACTGACTCTTCTTTTTCTATTGTATTTGCTTTGCATCTAACACTATTACATTTTGTTTCAGCTGGCAGGCTTCATCTATGCCTGTTATGTCGTGAAATGTATTACTGAAGAAGAGGACAGCTGTAAGTACTAAAGCATTATTACATACAAAATGAATTCTCTTTTTTTCTTTTAAATCACCCCTCCGCTGTGCTGGCTCTTCCTGGCTTCAACCAAAATGCCTTATTATACTGTAGGCAGATCATGCTTTCTGTCCATCCTTCTTGATCTAAAATTTGCAGATGCCTGAAAGAAAAGGGAGTCATGAAATGCAGCTTAAAAAATACATACTGGTTTCTTCTGAAAAGATCTTTGAAAGTTGGTTTTGTTTTTTTTTTTTTTTCTCACAGCTTAGCTTAAGACAAAAATTTTTAAAAAGGAAAAATCCCAATTAGCAAACGCAAGGGTTTTTTGGGTTGGGTTTTCTTCTTATTCCAGATTGTTACTATCTTCACAGTAATTGGTTACCACTGAGGGTATAGCTCTTCTGTGTTGGTTTCTGTGTTGGCTTGTAAAAGCACTTCTGGCAAAAAAATAGCTTTAGATCTTTGCAGAACCTTCATTTATGAAAGGTGAAACTGTGGAGGTCCTCTTTGTTCCTGCTGCTCCCAGGGTACAATTACAAGGAGCAAAATTATTTCATATAGATGTATGTTTGTGTTTCTTCTGCTTATTTATATCAATAGAAGCCTGTTGAGCAGAATTTGCTCTTATTACATGCTCTGGAGTCAAGCTATTTCATTTTTTCTCTACTCTAACCTTGATTTTTTGAAAAAGGCCACTGCAGCATTTCAGTACATCTTGGGATTCATACTAAAGCACTTTTGAATCAAGTATCAGAACTGCATGTAACTTTGATAAAATATACATGAATCCTAGAGAGAGCTCTGCAACAGGAAACTAAAGGGTTTTTATTTGATTGAGAGCACTGCTAGGGCTGGTGGGGGTTCCTTTGTGTGTTCTCCTGTGTAGAAAATAGCTGCAACCCTATAATAATCTATTGGCAATACAGTGCCACTGTGAGCCGTCAAGGGGAGGTTTAGTGCCAAAATCAAACCACACTTCCGAGGTCTTTCTGACTATGCTTGTTTCAGTTGTCTTTGTGTTTCTGTGGAGGTGAGGAAGACATGAGAGTAAAAAGAGTTTGGGACAGGCATGTGGGTCAGGGGTACGTCACAAATAGGTCTTGTCTTTTTAGGGAAGGACCCAGTCATATGTACTTTCTCCTACTTTCCCATTAAGTGCATTCACTAACAGGAAATTAAGTGAATGCACATAATTCCACAGAGCCAGAGGAGAGTGATTCCTTGCCCCCATCAGAAAAATCCCTTTTAATACTATTCTGCCCTCTCTTCTAAGGGCTTAAATCTTTTTTTCACTCTTCTGTAATGCTTTAGGGCATGATACAAGTAAAAAGCAAAGAAGGGACTTGTGACGTGGCTAACCAAACAAGTGCAGAAGTTGGAGCCTGTCTAGAGATTTCTCCCATGGTCTGTAAAGCAACATTCCTGGCAGCAAAGCGCCTTGGCCAGTACAGTATTGTTTTCTGCTCACTGCGGCAGGAGCTCCCCGTTGTTCAGAAGCCACAGGCTGTCATGCTTTTTGAACCTTTTCTTGCCATCATCTTGCCTATTTTGAGGCTTTTATTACTTTGTTACTACACTTCAGCCAGGCCTCCTCTTCTAGCCAAAGAGCCATCTTACCCATCTGTGAGCATCTCTCTCAAGTACCGAGGCGAATCCCCACCCAGCACAATGAAGCCAGCACAAGCTCAGGCACCACAGCTTCACCTCTGGTGAGGTCTGGAAGCATGGCCAGAAAAAAAGAGAAAAAGGGAACTTCTGTGGATGAGTCATCCCAACACTGCAATAACGCTCAGATCAGATCTGGCCCCTTAAGATACCATAAAATTAAAGCAGCTTTGGTTTCTACTGAGAAGCTGCATGTAGCAGAGAGCAAGAATGATTCTAGTTCTCTCTTTGCTCAGACATCACACTGGGACATGTGTCGAGCGCTCACTGTGACAGCCAGGGGCTGCAGTTCATATAGATACCCCCTGCTCAGGTTTAAATTTAGATTCTTTTATTTCCATTTAGATATGTTTTCTCACATTTTCCCTCCCTTTTGGAAACACATTCATCTATCATGCTCCTCTGGGAAGTAATACATCCCTTATAGATGCCATGTTATTTAGTATTTATATTCCAGAAGAAGAAGCCTAAGCGTAACTTCCTCAGTACTTTCACAGATGGGGTCGTCTCATGCAGACCGAGTGAGTGTGAAAGAGAAAAGTTTTCAGAAAAAGTGAAATATGTCCCAGAGCCATTGCTAGAGCTTCCCACATATGTGAGTCTTTGGTCTGAGGTCACGTCAGATCTCCTAGCTGTGTTTCTCTTCCCATAGTCTCTTCTTTCACTTTTTGAGTTCCTCACCCCTGCCATGGGAGAAACAGCAGTCCAGAAGGGGAGAGAAAGAGGCAGAAACACTGAGCCCGGCAGGAGCAGGCAGCAAGGCATGAGACTAGAGAAAAAGTCATGCAACGTCCAAGAGCCAGGCAGGAGCATGTTCCAGATCTTAACCAGAGGAACATATCAACACTGCTTGAGAGCAGAGAAGGTGCCTCATCTTCTGTTGGCACAGAGCCTCTACTGTAGAAACACAATCAAGTTGCTCTTAAGCTGCTTCAGCTGAATTAGCTTTGCTCTCAGAGTAATTAGAACAAGCTGAAAGAATTACTATTGCTCCATTCTTTATGCAGATTTTATTAAAGAGAACAAATGAGCGAGGGTAGAATTAAGCAAACATTTCACTAAGATTAACCTGCTCTAACCTCACTAAAGGATTAGGAATGGAACAATACAGTGATCAAATCAAGGTCATAACTAGGGCTGAATTGGCAAGTCTAGAGGTTTTAATTACTCGCACACCAAATAAATCCAGCAGCAGGCCCCCTAAATCAAAACACAAGTCTGCACTACCTTTCATGAGAACAATCTACTTTGGGTTAATTCTGCATCAAGGATTAAAGAGGAAGCTGCTTTCCCTCCTGGTACAGTCTCAAGCAGTGTTGTAATGCTGGATGCACCAGAGATGAATTGCACCAGCACCTATCACCAAGGGTCAGCCAAGGGTGGCTTTCCCCCAGCTACTTCTTTTGTTGGTGGTTTGTCACTCCCAAAGGTCCCTTTTGCATCGTATTCCCTGTGGCTGTGTAGGGAGGAGGAACTCTGAGGCTTGGAGCGCCTCAGGTCTCCATCTGGGAAAGACAAAGCAGGACGGGTACCCAGCAGGGCTGTTGCCAACTCAACACTCTTCTCCTCGCTGTTGCCACGGGTATGCCTAAGCCATTGTCATTCTTTCCTCATTAGCATTATTAGCTGCAGCAATTAAAAATAAAGCATGACAATGTCAGCAATGATCATTACTTGGAGGCACTCAACGGCTGTAAACTTACTGGAGTTCCTCATTTGTTTTCCAAAATCGTGTTAGGCCTGCATTTTTCAAGGGCTGCACATGATTTTTAATAACACTGAAATGTTTGTTTAATGTGCATTTCCTCACTAGCAATTTGGCTCCCTGCTACAAGCTGTTACTGCCTTACTAAAAGAAAATTCAACATAATTTTGAAAATGTTATTAAAAATGCAGATATTTTGTGGAAAACCCTGGAATGTAAGCAATAAAGCAGCATCCTCCTGCATCTTTTTGTCTGTAAGCAATTAAAAAAGAAACCTGGGTTACTGAAGTGGGAATTCTGCACTCGCCTTGAAGGTTCTGCTGAAGCAAAGGGGACTGGCTTGTTATTAGAGGGACAGCTTTGGCTGGGAAGGAACCCCAGCCTGGAAAAAAACCCCACCAATTCAGTCTGTGTCCCACGGTGAAATCCTAATCCAGAAGGCTCCCTTGCAGACCCAGACAGGGAGAAGAAACAGCATTTACCTATCATAACACAATGGCAAGGCAATCAAATAAATATGACCTGTCTGACTGTTCTCTGAGTACCATGAGGTACAACTTTTGCACTGTCTTCCTAGCAGAGATCCAACTTGCACATATGCTATCTTTTTTTCTCTTGGCACTGTTTCCAGGTAAACCGCAAAGCAAAAGAAATTGCAACTGGGTTAAATAGATTTTTGTTGCATATTCCCTTGAGACCAGCTTTTGGGGATGTCTGGCACAGAAGTAAAGCTCTAGATAACCCTTTAAAATTATTTCACACACCCCATAAAAGCTTGAATTCAAGATTTTATTTGATTTACTGAAAACATTCATGAAGACAATACCCCAGATAGGGGATATCTACTGGTGAGCAATACAGCATTGCAATTATGTGCCAATAAACTCAGTGCCAAACAACAATCCACTCTGGGATCCTAGGCCTGACCTAGGAAGTACAAAGGTGATGACAAAGGCTTTCTTTTAAAAGGCAATATTAAATTCATTAGTTGTGAGAGATGTGAAATTGTGAGAAACATATGGGATAGGTAGAAAAGCCTTTCATTTTTAGCTTTGTTACAGGCTGCCTTCCACCTCTGGGCAGGTTATTTAACCCCTCCATACTTCTGTTTCCCATATTTAAAATGGGAAATAATGACAAGGACAAACTCACAGGCATGTTGCTTCATAACTTTGAGCTTCTGGGATGAAAGACACTATTGAAGTGCAGAATATGCTCAGGTATCACTTTATTTCTGTGCCAAATGCTTTTCACAATCTGCTTAGCAAGACATTACAGAGAAATAGTACCTCAGCTTCCATCCCTGCTTAAAAATCTCTAAAACAAAGACAAAGAGAAACCAGTAGCAAACATTTGGCTATTAATTCTGCTGCTTTATTTCCCTTCCCATTTTCTGGTGAATATGGCTGTAAATTCTGAGACCACCAAGATAGGAGAAAGATAGGAAGAAAACAGAAACTAAGGCTGAGGAAGACGGCTGAAGATGACTGCAACCATCTTTCTGCATCAAGGCTGGGCTTGAATGCACCTCTGGAGTTTGTTGTCCTGCGCAGCCTGGCAGGTCTTTTCTCCTCCAGCTGAAAGGTGAGACCACAGCTGCAATGTAAGCTACAGCCCTACCAATGCAGCTGTGGTCTCATCACACATCTATTTGCCATATAGGCATGTAAGAACACAGCAAGTTTGTCGTTCCTCAAAAATCCTGACTGTAATTTGCAGTTCAGGGACTTCCTTAGCCAGAAGTGGTCTTGTATTTCATTGTCCACAATGATCTTTTCTTCCTGAAAGTGTACTCCTATGTTTGAACTAAGAACATTTTTGTCAAACACAGCCTCACGAGAGGAGTTCCAGCACCTCAGCTACACATTTTGTTAGTTTTGCACCTACCATTTGTGTAATGTGTCTTGCGTCTTTCTCGGGAAAAGAGTGATCATTCCATCTTCACCTTTTCCATGATGCCACAGGTTTTATAGACCATCATCAACTGCCTCCATTAGCCTCTATTACAGAGCTTGTGATCAGTTTTTGATAGGTGGAAAGGGGTTTCTGCATCTTCAAACCCTTTACATCATTGAAATAATAGAAGCAGAGTCTGTCATAAAAGAATAGCAGTACTATGAGGAGAAACACATGTGCATTATTGGGCCCCTCACTGATGCCACAAAAAGTCAAGGATGGCATTCATATCACATACCTACAACCGCATGAAATCAGGCCTGCAGTTTAAAGTAACAATCAAGATTTCCAACACAGTCAATGGAGGCAGGGATGTAACTCCGAAGAGTAATTTGTCCTATCTGTGGTAGACACCTCTCTCACGACAGGGTGAATCACTGATCTGACTTGTTTAAGGACAGCCTAGGCAGTCTGCAGAAGGAACATAGGAGCAAAAAACCGTAGCAACAAATGCAAGCCAATATTTAAAACACAATTTTTCTCCAACTCATTCATGAATGAATGAGAATTCAATGAACAGGCTACAAAAGCTGAAGCTACAGCTTGGTTTTGCTCAGCTGCATTCTCTAATTTAGAGCCTGTGGCTAAATTAGAAGCTTTTTTCATTTACTTGTTTCATTTAGTGTGGTGACTGCTATGTGAACTAAGTAAACCAAAGGGAGAGAAATGGGATGCCTTTGGCTGTCAGGATGCTGATAGAAGTGTGGAGGGAGAGAAGCCTTTGAAATCCCATGGTATTGCCGCATGCTTGTCATCCTAAAAAGAGCTGTTTTGGAGAGCCACGGTGCCACCAGGAACATTTAAGAAATTCCCTAAGATGCCTGTGCAGCATCAACCTTTTGCACGTATGAATAGCTGGTTCCTGTGTCATTATTTCCAGTCATGTCCTGTCTTGGAGGGGACCTTTCACAGAGCAGAAAGCTGGTGTTAAGCATCTCATTTTCACTGGTGCAGAGCACAGGCACTCTGCATCCCACAAGGCATGCTCGCTGGTTAGAAAGCACAGGCTGAATATGTCTGAGCTGCGGAGTGCAGGGCTGAAGCACAGTGGGGAAAGCCTATGGCAGGAAGATATGACAACTGAAACCGGCTGCGTTTGAGATGCAAATGGACCTGAGCAGTCCAAGGTGTCATAGAGCTTGGCAGACGTTACACAGCCTGGTCTGTGATCATTTGGCACTGTACTGCAGAGAGAGAAACAAACTTAAAGCTCAGAGGAGGTGCAGTTTGTTTAAATAATAGCAAGTAATTAGTCTGCAGACAAAATCAGTGATGGCATTTTATAATTACAATTAATTTAAAGGTTAATTTCCTTTGGTACTAAAATCTTATTTAAAACATTTACCAGGAAGGGAAATTAGGATGTTACTATCTAGATGCATGGAATGCTTCTGGGAATCCATGCCTATTATCACTAGAAAATTAGGTTAGACTCAAAGTGGGAATTTCGATTCATTTTAGTGTATAATAGATGGTGGTCAGGGCCTTGAGTCAGAAGGGTTGCTTAGGGTAGACTGTACAATTTGCATTTTCTTTGTTTGCGGGATTAATTGAAAATGTTTCCAACAAAAGGGCTGGGTTTATACATGAACAAGCTTGACATGAAAAGAAAATTGGTTATGGATTGCTGCCTTCGTAACTAATGAAGTTGATCTTCAAGGAATCCCTAGGAGACAGGGCTGTGGTATGAGGTGGTACCTAAATAAAATCACATGGAGGGGAAATGGTGGTGTTGCTGGCTCCATATATGATAATTTCTCCCTCGCTGTCTTCCCTGCCACTCCCCTTGCATCCGTCACCACCTCCTGTGGTGATTGTCAACCTCAAGTTTAAAAAATGTCTAAATAACATAATGTAGAGCTTGAAGGAATAACATTTCCATTCCAGCAGCTCATCACAATGGGATACTGCTTAATAAAATCAATGCATTGTAACAGCCAGGGGGATATACTTACCTTGCATAATTTTTTTTAACTATTCACCACCCATGGTTTATTTTTTTCAAGAAAGACAAGTTGCAGAAGTATTGGAAAAGATCTGCACATGTGAAAGGGGAATGAAGAGTTAACATCTGTTTTACAAAGAAAGATACATTTCATACCAAAATATTTTGAAAATATTACTTGTCTTGTCATGAATTAATTGTTTCAGGAGAGGAACACAGAGAAGTCCAGATCATGAAACAATGTCCCACACGGTTGCATCAAACCAGTAGCAGAAATGAGGTGGTAACTAGTGACAGTTCTGACAACAAAAGCCACAGATGATTTGAAGAGATGCTCAGGTTGTTGCCACAGCTGAATCAGACATGGTCTTCCTGGCCACGGAAATGTTTTGACATTTAAAAATAAACAAAACTCATATTTAAAACCAGGAAAAATCAGCAAAATCTGAGACTCTCCACAAGCTGAAAATTGCATGGAAAATGGTTTCAGGCAGACTGTAGTGTTTTATTTTGATGCCAGTGAAAGAATTCTTTTTTGATGTGAGTCATTTATTGCTACTTTGCGCTGCATGTGGAGGGCTGACTTTGGAGGCAGGCCCTCCTGTGCCCAGGGGGAGTCTCCTCCTTTGCCCTGGCAGAGGGAGGGCAGCTCAGACCCCGTTGAACACAAGCAGATGAGCAGCCCACAGGTGGCCGTGCTGGGCTGCTGGCCCCCTTCCCCATGCCAGTTTCCCATCCTCTGAGGGTGGCTGGGTGCCTCCTCCAGGGTTCAGCCAAAATGAGTGGATGTAACAGAGCAAGTCCTAGCCAGCCAAGCTCAGTCTGCACTGAAGGACAGCAACATCTTGGAGAGGAGCAGTGATGAGCTGCTAGTGGTGAGTGGACTAGACTCATTAACCATTTCCAGTGGCCCTGAAAAGGACACCCGCCCACAGCTTCTTAGTGTCTTCCCTGCTGAGACAGTCAGCATGAGCTCCTCACAGTTTCCTACATGGCTGGGACATAGCTTTGTACTAAATTATTTTTATCAGCATGCCTTCTGTTAAAGTTTTCCTTATTATTTTTCCTTTTAAATATCTAGATAGGTCTTCATTAGCATTGGACTGTTAACTTTCATAGATTTGGGCTTTAATTCTCCACTTTGTTGCACCTAATAATGACTCTTATTCTAATTTATTAGTGTGGTGGTCACACTTGGAGGCCACTGCCCCAGGCATTTTCTTTTTCCTCCTTTTTCCTTTTTTCCTCTCTTTATTGCTTGCCCCTAGCAATGATCTTAGCAATGGCTAAGAACAATTTTTCCTAATGATTAATTTCATAATTTGTATGATAATTCAGCCTACCCCACATTTTCTTTAATTCTTAGAATGATTAGTCAGTCAAGAACTATTTCAGGACTATATTTTTTTGCTCAGTACTCAAGCATGAAAATTTGAAAGCAAATGGCTATTATCCAGCACTGTCCAGGTATGTCCACTTTAGACAAATAATATATTCTTCAGACTATTAATGTTCTCATAGCTGAGTGGAGGTCTTTTACAGACTCTACTAATCATTGGACAAACCCCAGTGCAAGCTTGGACAAGCCTTACAAAGCCTTGCAGTGGTGAAGCAGCAGCCTACCTGATTGCAACCCGATTTCCAGGTTTATAAGCTTGACAGGTGACTTGCTGCATTTATCGGATATAAAAGGTAATACTGACCATTTCAGTCCAGTGTTTCTCATGGCTGCAGCTCTACTCCAGTCATTTCCTCCTGGCCTCTGGCTTCTGTTCTTGCCTGCCCTATCCGTGGTCCCTGTTTCTTCCTTCAGCTGCAGAAACCTCACTCATGCCTCATAGCCCTTGGTTGGTTACTCCTGCCTACATTCATCCTGTCTCCTTTCTGCTCAGCCATGACCCTGGTCGCCACCTCCCTGACACAGTTCCTGCTGCTGGCCAGCCCTGCCTTGCCAAGGCATTGCTTCAGAGCATAGTCTTCCTCACCTCCTACCTTGAGGCTCTGCCACTGACCAGACCCCTTCTCCACCTGGGAGTGTGAGATGCATTTTATCCTCTCTAATTTCTGGACCCTCAGCATCATTCATCCTGGTGTTTTCTGCTGGGCACAACCATGAGCTGGGCTCACCTTGAATGCAATATCTGCATCCCTGCTTGGTCCTAATTATAGGGAGTATCATGCTGTGATCCCTGTCAGTACCTCTGTAAGGATGGTGACACCAGGCAGTGCTTATCAGATTTCACAAACCTGTGTACCTCCCCAGTCATATGTCTTATCTCAGAAGGGCTGATCAAAGAATTGTCCAGGGAATCAACAGCAACAGGGACAGAAGATGCTGCAAGCCCTTATCCAACAAGAACCATGATAAGAGGAGAAGAATCTAGCGGAAAAGCCCCTGTGAAGCAAAAAATTAGAGAATAATTTTAACTACTATGAAAGTAAACAGCATGGAAACAGCTGTTTCCAGCTCCACCAAAATTTGCGTAGGGGTTTTCCTTTGCTGTATCGGTTTAAAAATCTGAGGTTTTAGTTTCACCTTGTGAATGAATGGGTGAGCGAAGAGCACTCACAGGCAGTCACCGGCTGTTTGGCAGAAATGCAGTTCATTGCACCACAAGAACTGGATCGGGTGTCCAAGTGCTTATGCTTCTGAACTCTCCTGTGCTGGCAGGAAGGGCACAGCCTCACATAGTGGCAGATGCCCTCCTTCTCCCTGCTTTGCTGGGGTTTGGCTCTATCCCATTTTGCAAGTCTAAATCACTGTGCACTCAGCACAAAGACCAATAACATTTGATTATCATTGTAAACAAACTTTATTGAGATTGTATTTAAGCAAACCTCCTCCTGTGTGCTATATTGTGGAACAGCCACCAGGCCATGCTCACAGCATAAAAAGGCAGCAGCACTAAAGTGTTTGGAAGTGTCTTCACCAAGCAGCAAGGCGGGTTGCAGGATACTGGCAAAGCTGCAGGAGCAAGGGTGTCCCCATATGTTCTTTTATATTTTTTCCCATATGTCATTTCCAAAGTTATTAAAACCAAGCCTAATTTTAGTCCCCTCCATTTTTTTTTTTGAGCTTGGCCAGTTTTTAGCTACCAGCATTTGTGCACAGCTCTCTCGTCTCACATACTCCTGCACCAACGGTGCCTCCAGTGATATTATTTAGCTGCAGTTTGTTTGCCATCTCTCCTGTCTCCCAGCTACTCGAGCAGTAGAGTGCCTGCTGTGGCAGTGAAGCTTAATCACTGCACCTCCTAGGTCTGAGTCCAGGGGGCCAAATCTTTGGCCTCCAGAGCCAGTGTACACAAGTTTAAGACCTCACATGTCAGATGTAGCACATATACACCATGTGTTCTCTCTCTGCGATACCATGTGGGAAATATCTTCAGTCATGACATGCATGTGCAAGAAGCATCCATGTTCACATGCACAGACACTTCCCTGGTCATTAGCACTTTTTAACTGGTACCATTTTATCAAGAGTAATTGTAAATTATTAATATTTTGTGCTTTAGATTCATGGATCTATTTAAAGACCATTATGATGCCAAGCACTGTACAAATATAAATGCCAGCCCTGTTTCTTGGATCTTGCAATCTACCTTTTAGACAACAGGCAACTGGTGGGTACAGGCAGAAAGTGAGCACAAAGAAACTACGAGTAAATATTATTCACTATGGTACACAGGAATATAAGTGCATTTGCAACCTAATTATTGCCAATAGATCAAAGAGTTTTAGGGAAAATAATGAGAAAACTGTTTTTTTAAGTTCTCACAAGGAGATAAAGTGGAAATTTTACAAGTATGGATGTCAAGCTGGCAGCATGAGAGCAGAATTTAACTTTTAGAAATGGAAGGCAAAGAGATTAGTGTGGAGTCTCCACAAAAAGCTTTAAACGTAAAAAGATTTAGCTTCTACTTGGTGTAATATGGAAGACGAAATCAATAGCAGGATGAAGAGAGGAGTAACGTAGCAAAAGAGATGAGTCCTGCAGCTTTCATCTCCTTAACTCCACGTTTTGTGAGTTCAAAAAAAAAGGAACAATTGTGGTGTTTGACACCAAGAGCCTGGGTAAATGTTATAGCTGTGTCAACAGATAGAAAAGTCTTCCTCTTCAATATGCAAAAATAATCTTTGGAAATTAAATTGTGCACAGACCAAACCAAAGTTGACATCTAACTTAGATCCTTAAGTGACAGGCAGACTTCAGGATACAACTGCCATCATTTACTATGAGAGGTAGCAAAGAAGGTTAGGGAGGAGCAACTAAGAGTTCTGGTTTTAGCCATGCTGAACTAGAATTGATGTTTAATTATCCAGGAGTAAATATCACAGAGAGAAGCTGAGGTTTCAGTTTGTATCAAAGGAGTAGAGTGAGCACAAGCCAGGTACTCTGTGACACCTCAGAGAGATGACGACAGCAGAATTTGCATTTGCCAGTGCGACTACACAGTTTACAGGAGATGAAGAAAAATAAAAGGCCGAGGTTACTGCCCATGGGCCTCTGGCAGCATGCTGGAGGGAGAACCATTAAGAAAGGAGATGAATGATGAGAGAAGGAAGGTAAGCACATGCAGAGGAGAGAGCAGAAGCCAGTGAGGCAAAGGTTTCAGGCTGTGTGAAAGGTGGCTGGATGGCCACAGAGAGGACTTTGTGCACTGGGTTACCAGTACCCAAATTTGGATAGGAAGAGGTGATCTGACTGCAGTTCCAGCTGCATGTGAGGGACAGAACACAAGATGGAAGAAAATCTTCTACAGAAATGGAGGAAAGTAGTTCCAGAAAGTGTTTGAAACCATCAGAGGAGAGAGAGAATGGAACAAGCAGGGGTAAGGGTAGGGCTGCTTTTTTTATGAAAGGAATTTATATGTATTTGCGTTGGGAGGGAAATCCAAAAAGAAGAGATCAAGGGAAAAGCCTGCCACTGGGACAAGCAGAAGTTTTACAGGACAAAATTCCTGTGACTGTACTAAGAGAGAAGGGGAAAGGAACTGTAAAAGGAGGAGTGAAGAAGGCTGGCAACCTGAAGAAAAGAGGTCTACTTTATCAGTTTGTTCATACAAGAAATGGGGGAGATGATGTGAAGAAAAACAAGTGGAGATGGGAGGAAGGAAGCAGATGAGGAGGTGATGGGGGTGTCTGGAATGGAATTAATAAAACTGAAGGGACCAAGCTGCTTCATCAGGGAGATGGACGAAGTGAAGAAGGAGAGGAGGAATCAATGACAGAAGTCACCCTCATTACAGAATTACTACCAAATACATTTTCACTTTTAAAGAAGGAGCCACAGGCAGGATGCAGATGCTGTGGTGAAGGCAGGATTGAGTGCTGGCAGTACATTCACCATTGTGAGAGGCAGGGCCTCATGCATCAAGGGTAGGGGTGAGTTATTCAGCAAAAAAAACAGTAGTAGCAAAGAAACAATGTAAGGGGAGAGTTTGAAAGCAGTCAAGAAGTCATCCATACTGCAGGTCACAGGTTGGCCAAGCACATGGGTGTTTCCCAACCTTTGTCTTTGTTTTTCTTTGCAGATAAAGCCACTTATCTCCCCCCCCC
>VZTL01036647.1:13863-24398 GCA_013400535.1 Scopus umbretta
CCTTTCATATCTAGTCTGCACTGATTTTTGCATGCCTACTAAAATGCAAGAAAAGCCATAGCATCAGTCACATTTTTATACTTATATGCCCTAAATGACCCTCTGGGTCAGATCCTAAGATAATGTAAAGTATTGTTGCTTCAATGAAATCACCGAAGCTATAAATATACACATTAGCTGGGGACCTGAATCTTTATGCTTCTATACTTACGGAAGAAAATTTCTATAAGGAGAATAGTGTATAGTCTTCTGGTTTCTATTCAATATCTTTCCTTTTGCTTTCTACAGGAAGATGTTACTTCTTTTATTCCACACTGTTTCCTTTCTCTTTGTCCATCTGTTGATTTCACCACTTTCATTGTTTCTCATTGCAAGTTTTCTAGAAAACCCCTTCTCCCATATGCACATCCATGTTAATGGGGCCTTTTTTGTGCATCCCTCTATACACCACAAACTTCCAGAATTGAAAAATGGGAAACCCATTTATGCCTCTCATCCTGTCCTGATATACAATGGAGACAGTGGGGACTGTGACTGTGAGCAAGGGCTGAAACTTCACATCCCTGTGGGTACTTAGTAATAGAAAACATGTCCCTATTTTGAGCTGTATGTCCTGTTTCTGTTACAGTTGTAACCACAGTCATATGTCTGACAAACCCCTTATCACCAGCACAAGAAGAAAACACTATGGCTGAATTTCTTGTAACACGTTTTACAAATAAATAGTACTATTATCCTATTCAAGTCCAGCTAGGAAAATAAGCATCTCAGCACCCAATATTTCAAAGGAATGGGATTTTGTGTTTGTTTGTATGTGCACATGTGCTTTTACTAAAGCAAAACATGATAAAAGAACCACTTCTGATAACAGTGGCATGTAAGATGAATGTAAAATAGAATACTTTAAAGTGTGTTTGATGGATGAGGTTAAGGAAGGAAGTCTCTGTAGCGATTCAGCTAATGAGCCTTCTTTTATTCATCTCATGTTACTGCTGCCAGGAATGTATCAGTTGTACGACACTTTTAGTGACCTTTCAGGCACAGCCAGGATAAAATGCCTGCAGAAAGGGCAGCATTTTGTGTGCTTTAAGAAACTAGCTCAGAGTCCACAGGGAGCTTTTAGCACAGTCTGGACGCCACAGGCTTTGCAGTGTTGAGAAACTGCCACCATCAAGAAAACTTGCTACAAAGAAATTACTGAAATCGTTTTGTATTGGAGTTCACTTTCTCCTATAATGTACCTTTACCTACCTTGCAAAGTTTGTTGGTGTGTGTAAGAAGCCATTGTATGTCTACAACAAGGTTGCAGTAATATCCTCTGCCCTACCATCATTTGATTACACACGTGGGAACTTCCTGCCAGTTGAAGGCAGAAACATCTCTGCAAGCTTGCCTTGTTTGTCAGTTGACAATCTGGCTTGTTAACACTCTAAGTTTAATCTGTGCAGTAGGGCAAAGACACAATACATGCAGAGATATTTGTCGTGCATCTTTCTCTCATGCCCACACAAACTCATTTTACTCAAAGAAATCCATTTCTTAATAGCTTTCTGAAAACAACCCTAAATCACCCTTAAGACCTTTTGCCCCACAACTGCAAAACTGAGCATCTACACCTGCAGCCTTCTTGTAATGGTTTATTGGTTACATTAAGGGTCTTGGGAAGTACACAAGAAATGCAAAGCCAGACAAATGCATATTAGCAACATCCATAAAGTGACATGTGTTGACACCAGTGAGACACTCAGTCCAACACAGGTATTTTCTGACTTGTGTTGTCAGAGGTCAAGAGTGAGAAAAAAAGGAAACCTGGGCAAAAGAACAACAAACCATAGCTACAGCAAAGACATGTCTATTCTTTTTGTTGCAATCTTTTTACTTGAATAAGAGGGGGTTTATTTCCTCCTAGCCTAGCACTTCGCTCAACAATACTGTTATTCCTGTTCTTCATTCTGTGCCTATAAACTTAGTATGCTTCCAAAGATCACATTGTAATAAAGTTATTCTGATGATTACAGGCAGTCAGTAAGTAGGAAGCAACAAATGGCATTTGTCTTGATTTTAACAAAATTTTGACCCTGTGAAAGGTTTGTAAGCAGGCAGGGAAGCACTGGCCAGATGCACTCATCATAGGTTGTGTGCAGAATTGTTTAAAACTCTATTTGAAATTTAGTTATCAACGAGCTGGGATGACATTTCAGATGGGATCCCACTGGGACCTCAGCTAGGGAAATCATTCTCTTCATTATTTTTGCTAACAGCAAGGATGATAGAGGAGAGAACATTTGTAAAAATTTCAGAAACCAGACTGGGAGGGGTATAAGCACTTGTGAAGATAGGATTAGAAGTTCAAAATGATCTTGAGAAGTGGCTTGAAATCAAAAAGATGAAATTCAATACAGACAAGTGCAAAAGAACTCCTGTGGGGAAGAATCAATCAAGTGTCTTCAGATAAAATATAGACTACTTGGGTAGACTACAGTTAGTGTCAAAACATAAAAATAAAGATCTGGTTATTAAGCATTTGTATGATGCTTTTGAAAAAAGAAGAAGGAAAAAAAAACAACAAAAACCCCACCATGTTATTCCAGGTAATGTACAGAAGACCTACATGACAGTTGTTCCAGTTAGTCTTGATTTGTGCACCACACTGTAAGAAAAACATAAGCAGACGGAAGAAGGATCTTCAGGCTTGGGAATTTAGAGGCTGGGAAAATATGGGACATGAGAAAACTTTGAAAGAACTAGGTATGCTTAAATCTGGAAAAGATGGATAGCTTGAAAATACTTTTTGAAAATGCTTAAAAGTACTTATAAAGAAAAAACTGGCTCATTTGTCTTCATAACCATAGGGAGAAAAGGCCAAAATGTAGAAAAGTAGTTAATTTGCAGGAAATTACATTTAAATTAGACATTAGGAGGTTAGGCACAGGGAAAGGCAACAAAGAGAGATTATAGAACCTCCTTCATTAGAGGTGTCAGGGATTAATTTAGTAAAACATCATTCTGGGATAGGAGTATACGTAATGTTAACACAGAGCACAGAATCAGCTAAATTATTACTGCAGGGGCCGTTCTTACCAGGGAAGAAGGAGGTTCGACCATGTCTATGTTTGCAATGGAGACATACTGTACCGGTCCAGTCTAGTGTTTTGGTGGCTCTTTTCTTGCAAAGTAAATGGTGGACAGAGAGGTACAACAATTTGATTTTGTAACATTTCTGGAATGCATGTGACTGCATTGATAAGTGTGGCACACATTGAGGTGTACCTTAGCATAAAATAACCTCATAAATGAAAGTTTTAAGGACTCCAATGGCTGTGAAAGTTCTCAGACCAAGGGTTATAAATTTACATGTTGTGATTTTTATGTGAATGTTACTGCATTTTAGATCCACAAGAAGCTATCCTCTATCAAAGAAACCTTTTGTTTGTTTGTTTTTAATGTACACAGAGCCTGTCTGTCATTAGCAGTGCCCAGACCCATGAAAAATGCACTTCCATACCTGAACTCTTTGGCCCTTTTCTATCAAAGTAAAGTCAAATTGACATCTGCTATGTAAAAGACAGTATTTCCGGGATGAGAGCTGCCCACAAATAACCCCCAAAAGCCAATAGTTGGGTCTCCTGTTGCAAAGGAAGCAAAGGATGCTCTTTTACCTGTGTGAAGAAAGTGTTATAGCAGAGAAACGGGGGTCTCGGGCTCAGATAAGATTGAATTGCCCTGGAAATTGTTTAAAATAAATATGAGAAGACCATCGGGAACTGGCAGCTGTGTGAATTAATAAATTACTCCCACCCTACAACCTTCCTGCAGACCCACAACGCCTTGAGAGAAATGCTGGTTTCCTTAGATCTGTGAAGTCTCATCTCTGAAGCTCAGATAAATTGTTCCAACCTCCTGTTCATGCATTTCAACCTAAATGTCAAAACAGGGAATCAGAAAAACTTCTGTCTCTCGGACAGAGTCGGATCAATGTGCTCGCTCCTCTACATCACTGAACCACAGTATGACAGCAAGGCAGACACAGTAATCACAGCCAGAAGCAATGCATTCATGCCAATACATAAAAGTTTTTCAGCATTTGTAATGTCTGAATAGCATGCTGTTTTGTACTCCAGTGAGGTGGTCTGCTTGAAAAATAGGGATGTGTGGCTATTTCTGATAGACAGGTGGTTGTTATAAATCACTCAGTCTTTTTGTGATTTTAAAATTAATTTGATTTTAAAATTTAAAACTGGACTTTGCCTTTCTCTATCATTTTTTACCCTTTTTCTGCATCTCCACAATTAGCTGGTCTAATTTTAACAGACTGTTAGGGGGTCCATCAAAAGTAATCTGTGTGCTGGGTGGTTCTTGAATGATAGTGCGTATGGCTTCTGAAAAGATGGTGCTAATGAAAGCAATTTTCCCCCCTTTCAGTTGATTTCATAGGTGGATTTGACTCTTACGGCTATCAAGGTCCACAGAAGACATCTCATTTACAGCTACAGCCCATGTATATGTAAGTACTTAACTTCTGAGATACTCTGCAGAGTGGCAGGTTGATATTAAAGGATCCATTAAGCTGAAAGATGATGTGACTTAAGAATTCAGAATAGGCAGAAGCCTGTTTTGAGAGACTGAATTCATACTACACTTAAGTACCAACATTACTCGTCTGTTGGATTATAATGATTTCATACAGCAGGATACAATGTGTCACAGTTGTTTAAATAACATCCAGCACTCACCTGATTTTCCCCCATTTTCATTCAAGTAGTTTCCACTCAAAGGCAATGAGAACTCAGTTTAGTAAAAAGATAGTCGAATCTGACAAAACTTGGTTGCAAAAAAAGTGTTTTTTATTAAATTTCATCAAAAGTGCAGCAACTTGCTAATTTAGTTGATGCACTTAACATTTGTCTTACCATCACATCTGTTCACTGAGGCACCTCTGTGTCTCCACATCAAAAAAAAAAAAAAAAAAAGAAACAACATATGGCTTTTAAAACCAATTTGAAGAGAAGACAGTATTCTACCTAACCAGTGAAAGTGGCAACTCCATTCACTGCCTGGAAGCCTGATATATTTGGGGATTAAATGGGTAATCAAATCTCAGCACATACACACAACTGGAGTACATTCACACTAGAGCTAACACCCAACCATAAACCAGTCTAGGAATAATCATCTCCAAATATCTCTTGTACTGATGCCAGCTGCAATTCAGAACAGTTCTGACATTCCAGATAAATCTTACCTCACAGCTGCAGCCTTTTGAAATGTTTTTTATTTACCATCACTGGCCTCCACGGTAAAAGCATAGCACAGAACAGCTCACAAAGGGGCAACATTTACTTTTTTTGCTTTGTTTCTCTTCCAAACACTTCTTTTTGAGGAAAAGAACTGTATACAGGCAGACAATATCCACCCCAGCTTACACTTCCATTTACCCTTGAATGTAATTTCATTTCTTCTGATTAGCAGAAGCAAGACTGCTAATAGTTTAGTGGGTTTTTGCATGGAACTGACATTTACTCCTTTATCAGTAGTACAATCAATTCTGCGGTAGTGCTTAGGATTGGGCCCTTTGGGAGCTTTGCTAGGAGCTTTTTAATAATCTCAAATTACAATAGTGCATATCTCCAATGCCATCTTAACTTCAGCTTCCCATCTGTCTGTGCTCAAGTAAAGATTTTTCACCTGCACTTTTGGCACAGCGCTGCGCATTTAGAAAATGTTATTTCCTTCCTAGTATTATGTGTGGCTCATAGGTACTTAGAACAATTCTAATCCTATTTCTTTTTGAGTATACCATACCTTGTCATCAACATATGGAGCCCTCTAGCTGAGATATTATCCCATTCTCTTTATGATCTCAGTGTTTCTTCCAGAACAGCAGATTGCATTTACTGAGCATCTTCATACTGACTGGAAAGAAAGCTAGATCTGTGGAAAAAAAAAAAAAAAGGCAATATTTTTAGGCTTGTAGCTGAGATGAAGAGATATATGGTTAATCCATGCAAACTGTGTTCCACCTTATTTCAATGCAACATTCTCACTGGAGTATAGGTGATTCTGCTGTCTTAACTGAGACAGAAATCAGTATGTAAGCTGATGTTGTGTCCAATCAACCCATAAAAGTATTGCCATGTCACAGCCACAGTCAAAGAAAGATACTTCATGTTTCCCTCTGACTGTATAGTATGGGACAAGGTTCTCCAGAATTGCTACAGTCTGTCCTTAAGAGGCTTTTACAGCATTTAGTAATACCTTTCTGTTATTTACAGCTGAGGCGCACCAGAAACACATGCATATGTATTCACACTGCAGTTACTCTGTACATGTAGGCAGTCCATTAGGTAGTGGAGTGACATATTTGAATGTCAAATTAATGAAGCCGTGGTTTGATTTGCTTGTAGCACTATTTACAGCAATATTACGTACTGGAAATCAAAACACACTGATATGATAACAGCAGGCCATACTCAAAGTTTTAAAGCTTTATTAGTTGGGAGGAAGGGTTTGGTTCCCTAGGGATCTTGTTCGCCAAAGAACATCAGTTTTAGCCTCCATAGTATTCAAGGAGAAAAAAAAATACAGGACTTTATATTACTCTCTGGCCAATGTCACTGACACTTCACAATGCTCAGCATCTCTAGGGGACGAGTAAAAGATAAGAATCATTTAACGGAGAAAGGCAGAGGGTAGGGTAGGGTAGGGTAGGGTAGGGTAGGGTAGGATAGAATAGAATAGAATAGAATAGAATAGAATAGAATAGAATAGAATAGAATAGAATAGAATAGACCTTCTGCTTTATGGAGTCCATTGCCATGCTCTCACCACTGTCCAAGGTATAAGCGTATTCATCCAGGACAAAACTATACCCACACTTATCCATATAGCTGTATTCATATAACTATTTCTACAACTGCTACAGAATGTCCTTGAATCCATAGGCAGTGGGGGATACATTAAGCATCATCCGGTCTAATTCCTGCGAAAGATCAAGAAAATATAAAGATAGCTAGTTGCCAACTCTGCATCCTCTACTATTCAGGCTCACATTTGGAGCAACTCATGTGGAGCTCTGCATTCCTGAGAGAAATAGGAGGTAGTTACCAGCTGGTTACTTAAGGATTTCCAAAGACACAATAGCACCTATTTTTGTCAGCTATGGTGTGGTAGTACCAATAGGTGTGTTAGGCATGCTACGAAAGTGGAGGAGAACATACGGCCTCATCTTTGAAGAACTTACAAAAACAGTATCAGCATCTAATGGTAGAACAGATTCTGACAAAACGCAAATTTCAACATGTACTTCAGTAATAAGCACAGAGAACCCCACATATATTTACCAGATCAACTTACATGCAGAAAGAGTACAAATCTTAAAGACCCATAGAGTTGTGTATCTCTCAGTCATCATCCACATACTGCTTGCTGACTTGAATTGACTTAGTGGATTGCGATGACAGAATTCCGTCAATGCAAACTTATATTCCAATTCAAGCCAGACAGATTTACATCCAAGTGATTTAAATCAATTTTAACTGTTTTATAAATGCACAGTTTAATTATTATCCTGAAGGAATGCTGGGTTTAGTAATTGCTAACTGTTAAGACACACTGTTTTGCAACCAGTTTCCTCCTGTGTGCTAAACTTAGCACTTCATTTTGTTAATTTGGAGGTTATCTGAACCTACACAAAGTTACACATGCAATTAAATAATTATACTGATTTATTCAGGCTCCTCGTATTTACATTTTTATAGTGTCAGGACTTTTTTAACTAAAGAATTATTACTTTTTATTTGTCATATCAATCAAGCTCTCCTTACAAGAACATTCGAACTCATTTCAGATGAACACAGTACATTTGTGTGCAATTTCATCAGTTATGCAAAACTACCATAAATGAACAGGATACTTAAGGAAAAAAAACTTGATTTATGAAAAGGAAGTGTTATCTATAGATAGTGAATTGAGATGACTATCTCTAGCTACTGTTTCCTCAAATAGTGTAGAATTATTAGATTCAGACTCACTTTGTTTCCTTCCTCTGTATTTTAGGCTTTGAATTCCAGTCACAACTCTCCTTATCATGTCTCCCAATTTCACATTTAATTTAAATCAGCTTATTTTTTAAAAAGAAAAATATATTCAATTTAAATTTATGTTTTAAATAAAACACTGGTGTTTTGGGGGAGAATTCTTATCACAACATTTATCTACCTGTTATAAATGGCTTTTTTTATTATTGAAGTGCAAACAGCGTGCTCTATGCTGTACAAGCCAAGAAGCCTAGACAGTCCCTGCAAAATGAATACGCTTTTTAAACAGAACAGGACAGAACCAGTCCTCATGTACCTCCTTGCAGTGTGGCCACAGCTGATGTCCTAAAAAGCAGCTTCCTGGCATTCTGTGCCGGAGATGCCAGTGAACATTTCCAGACCATGGGACAACAACACAATAAGATGGTGGAAATCAATTGTCAAGAGAAAATTCTGCTCTTGGGAGGTGATCAAGGAAGGTGACTAAACATGGCACTGATTCTGATGCACATGAAAAAACACAGTTATGGTTGTGGAACAAGACTGCACTGCATGATCACTGCTCTAAAAACAAGAGGAAGGAGGGAGCGGGGAGAGATTTTTCTTTACGTTTTTCACAATAAAATTCTTTGCTCAAGAAGAGAAGAAGTGAAGCAAAAAAAAAAAAGCATGCATGCCTGATGCTGATGCCTAATGCACTGGAGAAATTGCTCAAAAGCAGTTCAGCCCTGAAGTGAAGCTTGCTTTCCTCACATTCTGTGAAGTCTGAGAATCTTTGCTTTATATATGTATATAAAAACACACATGCTATATATGCATAGAAACACACACACCTATATGCACAAAGACCCCTTTATATATATGTGTATATGTGTATATATGTAAGCCCACTTATGTGTATTCTGTTATACAAGACTATTGATTTGTAGGCATTGCTTTTCACCAGAAGGCATTTACAATAGTTTCTAGCTAATAGGATCCTACCTTTCACCAAATGTTAGAGGGAATTTGAGTCAATAACTCAGGGACAGAAGGGTGTAGGAGGTGTTAATGTATTTGCCTTATTAGCTGGTCCCATGTTTTCTCTCTGTTGTATTTACATCTGCATTATGCTGGCTATGGTCTCCTAGCCTAAAGCTGTAGATATTTGTCTAGATAATTTCTCATACTGAAGGTATCTACTTTACCATTCACTTGAAGTATAAGTAAAACATAAGCAAGACACAAAAACCAGCACCTATATATATAATATAACCACTATGACACTCAGCAAGTTCATGCAGTACAAATCTGCTGTGTTATTATCTCCTCATGTTTGTGGGATTCAGACATTATGGACAACATTTCATTTAATAAACCAGCTAAGGCTTGTCTAGCAACCAACATCGTTGTGTCTGTTTTAGACTGAAACAAAACACAGGTTTCAGACCGAGCTCTTCAGGTGTACAGGGCTGTGATATCTGCACGTGCGCTCTGCTTTGAGAGTGAGCCTTGGATGACTTTCCCAGGCACCTTCAACTCAGCCCTTCTGTCTTCATACTGCAGTCACTTCTTGCTTTTACAAAGACAGCTACATTTCTGATGGATTATTATAGGTCAGGTCATCTTCCAGCTGACACCTGTATATATAGTTAAGACTTTACACTTGCTTGCAAAAGAGCACCAGAACAGCAGGTATATAGTGGATTATACATATCTTTCTTTTTCTGTCTTTCTTCTAGGTCAAAATAAACATGGGGACTACCCAACACGGGCTGGAGAACCTGTCAGAGAAACTTTCAGGATGGCCCCCTGGTTCTTCAGAGAGCAAAAAAAAAATCCAGGTTTTGTGCTAAAAAAAAAAAAAAACCACAACATAAATCTGATTGAACAGTGCGACAAAAAACAATGGACACCTTCAGCCCCCTCTTTCTAACAGGTACTAAGGGAGATGCCCTGGACCCCCACCTTGGACCTCTTGCCTCCTAGCACCAGAGGGCCTGAGCAGAGGCATTGGTGCCATCTTCTGGCTCTTCCCTACTCTGGCCACTGCCAGCGCGGCCATCTGGATTAAGACATGAACCCAGCCAATTCGGTGCTTTCGGAGCCCCTTCCGCACTCCTGGCCATGTCGAGTCTCCTTAGTCAACACAACACTAAAAATACCAGGATGACCTTGCAGCAGAAGTCAATAGACAGCGTGTTGTTTGCCCTGAAGGCTGTACAGTTCATACTTGCCTTAACCCAACTGCATTGCACATCAGAGAAACTCAGTGCAAGCTTTCTGAAGTAACGTCCTTTAGGCTCAACATGCTGCTGTTAATTCTGAACGATTTCTAAGTCAGTGGTTTTCTTTTGTTTGGTTTTGTTTTGTTTCCATGTCAGGGAATAAGGCTCTGTTGCTCCACAGCTCCAGAGCAACCAAGTAGAAAACTGCCAGCTGTCTGAGAAGTGCTTTACTTTTGAGGCTCCACAGTGGTCAAGAAACAATTTATAATGGTTAGGAAAAAAAAAAAAAAAA